>LR812536.1:6166860-6321860 GCA_903798195.1 Danio kyathit | reverse complement strand
TTATTTCTATTTAAAACACGACGTGATCAGAACAATTTTTATATATTTCATTTATCTTGCTTATTAGTTGGTGGTTTTTATTGTTCATTTTAGCTTAGACAGAAAATATTAACACTGTCAATACAATATAAATAATATGGATTCATAAAAACATACACAAACATCATTAAATCACACACCATTAGTGAAGAGCTCTATAAACTGGTTTAATCTGAGGGATGGGGATTGTGTTTGCAGATGAAGGGGAAGCGGTGCCACTGGAGAAAGATCCAGATGATGAGGATGAAGAGGACAGTGACAGTGAAAGCTCAGGAGAGATCACAGAAATCCGCTTCGTGCCCAGTGATAAAGCCGCATGTGAGTGTGTGAAACAAACACTGAGGAAATTAAGGCTGGGAGTCTTTACACTGCAGAAAATGCTCTTGTTAGGGTTATTACAGTTTTATGCGGAGCTATAGTCGTTTAGGGTGGGGCTATTAGTTGTTTAGGGTGGGCTATCAGTCGTTTAGTGAGGGGCTATCAGGCATTTAGGGCAGGGCTGTCAGTCTTTTAGGGTGGAGCTATCAGTCGTTTAGGGTGGAGCTATAAGTCGTTTAGGGCGGAGCTATCAGTCATTTAGGGAAGGGCTATAAGTCATTTAGGGCGGAGCTATCAGTCATTTAGGGTGGAGCTCTCAGTTGTTTAGGGAAGGGCTGTAAGTCGTTTAGGGCGGAGCTCTCAGTCATTTAGGGTGGAGCTGTCAGTCGTTTAGTGCGGGGCTGTCAGACAATTAGGGTGGAGCTATCAGTCGTTTAGGCTGGAGCTATCAGTTGTTTAGGCCGGAGCGAAGTTGTTTAGGGCGGGGCTATCAGTCGTTTAGGCTGGAGCTATCAGTTCTTTAGACCGGAGCTATAAGTTGTTTAGGGCGAGGCTATCAGTCGTTTAGGGAGAAGGTCTCAGTTTTTTTAGGGAAGGGCTATAAGTCATTTAGGGCGGAGCTATCAGTCGTTTAGGGTGGAACTATAAGTCTTGTTGGGCGTGGCTATCAGTCTTAAGCCGAAGTCACACTAGAGTTTGAGCTTGCGAAATTCTGTCGCATGGCGCTGCGAAAAGGGGCGGGATTAAACAAGATGATTAGACATTAAAAAAAGCGAGCGATTGCTCCATGTTTTAAATTTCTGTCCAGAGAGGTCATGTTTTGATCCTGGATTGGTCTCATGCAGTCAAGTGTTGCGATTTCGCAGGTCAGAGTTCACCAAGTTTGAACAGCAACCTGCGAAATCTGACGCATGACCCTGCGTTTCCGGTCTGACACATTCGCGTGCGTATGAATGGAAGTCTATGGAGGGAAAAGTCCAGTGTGACAGCAGCTTTAAGGCGAACTATCAGTCGTTTAGGGTGGAGCTATGTCTTTTTGGGCGTGGCTATCAGTCTTTTAAGGCGGGGCTATCAGTGCGTCTCTCCTTTTATCCATTAGTCGATCTTCCTTCATTTTGTTAGCAATGTCACTTCATTTTGACTTGATATTCCTGAAAATAAAGCAGCATTTTTTACTTGGCTTAGAAATGTTTTTTGATTTAAGAATTTTTAAATATTTCAACAGAAAGAAAGTGACCCTGTTTGTTTGTGTTTATCTGACAGTGGAACCCATGTTCAGTGCCATGTGTGACTGTCAGGCTCTTCATCCGGACCCAGATGATGCAGACAGTGAGGATGATGATGATTATGAAGGAGAGGAGTATGACGTTGAGGAGGCCGGTGAGTGACGTTCTCACCCTTACACTGCAATAAATGCTTTTCTTACTTAGATTTTTGTCTTGTTTGCGGATCAAACATCTAAAATTCTTAAATCAAGAAGCGTTTTCTAGACCAGGGGTTTTCAAACTTTTAGGACACAAGCCCCCCCAAGTTTGTCCAATTTCACTCGCGCCCCCCCAAAGCCCACTCCCCCCCAAAGCCAAAATTATAATCCATGTGCAAACATCAATCACATATTACTTGCTGCGTTTAAATTATGTCGCATTAATTACATTGAAACATAAATATACAGCTCACCTGATTCAGTGTGATGGCTGAGCCTTTTTCCATAGTTGGATTACTGACGACTGACCATAAATAATCTTCCACTGTCAATAAGCGTGAGCCATAGTCTACTTGCTTTTGGTGTACAGAAAATGCTGCTTCGAAAAGCCAAGTTCGCAGAGCCCTGAGAGTGTGATTGAGTCGAACATTGAGTAGGTTTACATGGGCAACAATACTTTAATATGATTTTAATATGATTAAGACAATACTCTGATTAAGAGTCACCATGTAAACAGCGATTTTTTTATGACCGTTATCTGACTAAAGTCATAACTGAACTAAACAGAATTGGAATTAAGATGTGGAGTATGCAAATATTAGTGGCATTATTGAAGTAAACACCGCAATCAAACTATTACTTAATGCCATGTAGGACTTTTCGCTGCATTCGACAAGATGCACACACAAGGCTGTCAGTAAAGGACCGCACACACATGATCACAAACAATGTTGCCAGATTGGGCGGTATTGAATTTGCATTTCGGCGGTTTTGGATAGCCTTTGGGCTGGAATCAGTCAGCTACATCTGGCAACACTGACCACGAAATGCGGAAGTTTTTTTCTTTCTATTTGTCGTGCGCTATCAAATCCCATTAAAACATCTTCCACCAGTCCTTACTAAATATTCGCGTCTAATAAAGTTTGTCATGGGGGCATAATTGAAATATTCACGAGTGAAAGTGCCGAACTGCAGTTAAAGTCGAAAAATTAAAGATGAAACACCCGAAATGACATGAGACTCTGCAGGAAACGTGGATAGCCTAGTGACGCAACATTCAAAAAGCACTTCACGTAACACCTTAATCATATTATTTAAATTTATTATTAAATAACTATTACTGATGTCCATGTAAAGGTAGTCTGTATATCTTCATGTCGCATGTCTTCCAAGTAAGTGAAAGATCCAGAAGGGCATCCTGCTGATTTGATTCAGAAGGGCGCTTTTTTTTGTCAGACGCTCACCGGTTTGACTTTCATTCACCGTTAAAAAGCACCCGCTCCATTTTATTTGCATATATTTTACTGGAACGCATAAACTCTACAGGTGCCTGATAGTTAGATGTGAAACTAACTTTAATCCGATTCACTCTCATAAACGCATAAAAATCGTCATCATAATTTACTCGCGTGCACGCCTCAAATTCTCGCGCCCCCCTTAACAGGTGCTGGCGCCCCCCTGGTGGGGCGCGCCCCACAGTTTGAAAACCCCTGTTCTAGACAAGCAAAAAATATTGCTTTGTTTTCAAAATTAGTGAGTCGTAATTCATGAAAAAGTTTTAAGGAAAAGTTTTTTCCTTAAAACAAGAAAAATTATCTGCCAATGGGGTAAGCTAAATCTTGTTTTCACTCTGAAATAAAGTCACTTGAAATATAAGTCTTTTGCTCCTTTGCATTTGGCCATTGGCAAATTATTTTGCTTTTTTTTTTTTTTTTTTTTTTAAGAATTGTATATTTCTATATTTATCATTAATTAAATGTTTTTGTTGTGAAAACAGCTGTTTTTGCTGACATGGCATTGCAGTGCACCTTTGATGAAAATCATCTTTTGTACGCTGTTTGGACAGAACTGTGTGTAGGTATAGTGTGTCCACAGTCATATTGGGGGGATATAAAGCCAAGAAGTCTCTTTTAATTACCTGACGTTAAAATATAATCCAAATACCAGTGATTTTTGAGGCCCACCGCAACGATGTAGGAGTACGGTCCCCCCCCCCCCCAATATTTAACTCATAAACGTAATCCGTAATCCATACACTAAATCCTGAATCAGCTTCATCCATGTCTGTCTCTGTCACTGACTGCTGTTTATCTGATGTAACGCAGGAGAAGCAGACACGCACGTGGGAGCGGTGGGTGGGAAGAAGCAGCTCATTTGCATTTAAAGGCACTGGCTACAAAACGGCTACACTGTCGTCTGAGGCTAAAATAGGCAGATTCAAGAGGGTATAATAAATAGGGCTGTGCAAAAATATCGATACATCTAACTATCGCGAAAATTTCTTTTACGATAGTGTATCGATAGTCTAACCTCAAGTATCGCATCAAGTTGTGCCAATGACCTCCTCCTCCGCTCCTGTAGATGTCGCAAACTCGCGATCAACAAAACGTCAAGTCCATCGCCGATGGCCGATAGACATCATGATGCTGAGGCGGCATCACTGATTCTCCGCACCGCCCCCGTTGCAAACCCGTTCACGAAAAACACACACTCAGGCCCCGTTTACACAGATACAGCTTAGCTTTAAAATGGCATTTTAGAACGAAAATGATCCACATCCAAACTGGCGTTTCATCTGGCATTTCTGAACAGCCCTCCGTCTGCTGAAAACGCACATCATATGACCACACACACACACACACACACACTTCATGCGCTCGTCTGAGCTTCAGAGAACAGTGTACGGACTGTATATTTTATACAGTCATTGGTACGGACAGTTTATCAAGGATGTACCGCTGGATCGCATCTCACTATAAGTTTAATCTTGTCTCTATCTAACGACTCTTCTGTCTTTTGATTCTCTCAGGCAACGTGTCACAGCATCAGTACACTGCTTCAGTCTTTCGCTTTCACGCTTGTACTAAGTAATTTTAGTGAAAACCTCAGATACTGTTGGTTGGTTCCTGTTGTTTGTACAACTTTTTTACCAAGCAAGTGTGTGGACGCCATAACGGCATAGTTTACTCTGCCTTGTCATGCCAGAGTCCCGCAGAAAAAAAAAGTCATTGACAGGTGGTAATTTGTGTGTAACTTATCTTTATTTATTTATTTATTTATTTATTTATTTATTTATTTATTTATTTATTTATGAGTTGGTTTTGAGTAAAATAAAGGCCATCGGGTCAGGTAGTTGAAACTGTAGGCTACAAATTATTAATTATTTATAAATTTATTAATTATTCATAAATAATTAATTCACCTCCCCCTACAGTGTTTCCTCTAGGATTTTTCCCAGCTGTGGCGGCAGGCTTTTTTTTTTTTTTTTTTACACAGATCTGCCAACTATTTCAAAGACATATTACACGCAGTATTACAAGTCAAGAACGCATTTATGTAATATGAGCATGCGAATCTCTTTGCTTGCGCGCCGATTTCCTCTTCGTGCACAAAACTTTTTGCACGCACTCAAGTTTACATGCTCAAGTGCAGATCTTCTCGTGCGCTCTCCAGTAAGCGCTGCTGAAGTGCGATTTCCGACATTAACGCGTCCTGAAGTAAAGTGAAACGGCTATAAACTCCAGAAAGATAAGTATACTTATGGAAACTGTGTTCATCTTAACTGAAAGCTACGCTGTGTTTGCTGGCGCCCCACGCATCACGCACCTGTCAGTCAGTCAGTCAGCATGTCATCTTAAAGGGTTGAACAAATGGCGCACAGCACTACTACGGTTACAGAAATGTTTGCGCTGTTATAATTCACTTACCTTTTTAATATGTTTTGGTGCGATTATATCCCGCTATAAAAAAAAACACGACTAAATGTTTTAAATGAGAAGTTGCAATGTAGCCGTGGTGGGCTGAATTTTGGCGTGGTGGCCCGCCACGGATGAATGAATGTAGCGGAAACCTTGCCCTATGACGACGATGCCATGGTCCATCGCCATGTTTCACATTAGACATGGTACGATGCCAAATTGGTCAACATAGCCCAACCCTAAACGCTATACCAGGGAGTACTGAATTAGACAAAAAATAAATGCCATTTGTAAGCTTTGCAATATACATAGTTCTCTGTTCAATCACACTGTGCAGTTTTTATGAATTGGAATGGATGGAAAATACATTGAAATTTTAATTTGTCTGCTGACTTTATCAAGTTTTCAATATAATGTGACACGCATACTAATACAAACTATTGCAATATATCACAATATTTATTGTATCACGATATATTGTATCGTGACCCATGTACCGCGATATGTATCGTATCGTGAGGCCCTTGCCAATACACAGCCCTAATAATAAATAATCTGATGGGTATTTTGAGCTGAAACTTTACAGACACTTTCTTGAGACACCAAAGACTTCTCACATTTTGTAAAAGGGGTAAATAGGTGCCCTTTAAATGAAAAATATATATGATATTTGACTTGCATGTGATAAAATGTTGAAATATCCAAGAACTTCTAGAGTCTATAACCCCCCCCCACCCCACCCCGTAGAATTTAACCAATCTTCCTCATTTAAAGTCCCATGAAGTGCTTTTTAAATGTGCATTTTCCTCAACAAAGAGAGGGTGGGGTAGCTTCTCCCCTTTAAAAAAAGCCTTTAGCGTTTTGTTTTTATCACAGCTCTGCCAGTGAGAGTGGTTGAGATCAAGTGCATCAAATGTAAAGTGTCTTGAAGGGGGCGGGGCATGTCAGACACTAGAGAGCATTTGATTGGTCAGAAGATTTGATGAGAATTTAAAGTATGAGGTGACGTCAAAAAAATTGTTGATCCATTTAGGCAGAAGTGACAAACTGCAAACTTTACATGTTTATATCGGTTTTAAATTTTCTAAGCACGAATTTTAGCACACTAGACTATAGAACTCCTTAAAACAAACATCCTTAAACATCTACACGTTTGTTTTAATTTCACAGGGCCTTTAAGAAATGTTTTTGCATATGAAGGTTGTTTTATTATGTGTTGTTGTCTTCCTCCATCAGAGCAGGAACAGGCTCAGGCTCACGGTGACATTCCCTCCTTCTACACCTATGAGGAGGGTTTGTCTCACTTGACAGCGGAGGGTCAGGCCACACTGGAGCGGCTGGAGGGCATGTTGGCCCAGTCTGTTGCCCAGCAGTACCACATGGCAGGAGTTCGCACAGAAGAGCCTGACGCACAGTTTGAAGGTGAAAACACATCATTAATCTGACCTACAGAGAGAATTTATGGCTCCTTTCCACTGACTGGTACAGTACGGTACGGTTCGGGTCGGTACAGGGTCACCTTTATCAGGCTTGCGTTTCCACTGCTAAAAGAGTACCAAAGGTACTCTTTTAGTGGGCGTTATGTACGACAGAAAGTTTTAGTCAACTCATTTTCACTCGAGAAAATGTCTACAGTAAAGCTGTACGGGTCGCTCACATATCATATGAGAAGCATTTCTCATAAAACAGAGGCTTTATACACATAAATACTTCTGTATAAATGTTTATTACTAACTTTTCTATGAACATGAGTTGATTATAACTGCACATCAATGACAGTGCGAAATAGCCTACTGTAACGTCTGTAATTATATTAAATAAATAAATAAATGTAACCTATATGAACACATACAGACCCCTACAGTCTCCGATATGTTACTAATTACAGATAAACTACACACAGCAGACATTTAGTCCTTATTTAGGTTTAAAACAACACAAAATATAGCCCACAGTCAGAGCAAACTTCTCATGATTAAATGTGTCTTTAATCTTCAGCAGCACGTGTAGCCTCTTGTTAGAGAGTAATTCCGTCATTTCGAGTTCATAATAGTCCAAAAGGTGATGATAATAGTTAAACATGTCGGTTTGTTCAGGTTTGCTGAAATAATAATGTGCTCCTTTTTTTCCAGCTTCTCTTTTGTTTTTTCGCTCCTCACTCTTGTGTTTGTCAGTTTCTGACAGGATCGGGTTTCAAAAGCACGTCAATAATCAAGCGCACGATATTATTTTCAGCTCAAGAAGTTTATTATTTATAATTTAGACGTGCGGCGAGCGCAAGCAAGAAAGCGAAACCGCTCGCGCTTCAGACTGGCTCGTAAAAAACTACGGGGCACAGGGTAAAATCTGCTCTTCTTTTTGGCTTTGTGGCTGTTCATCAAGACGACGACAAGGTTCGTTTGATGTTGTAAGACTTGAGATACCACAAATACTTTGATGTCTTTGACAATTCAAATATGAGCTGGAAACACAGAGACAATCGGCTCCACAACCCACCAGGTGCTCCTCTCCTTCATTTACATTTGAAGCAACCCCCTCTCCTCACTCACCCTCTCTTCATACAGACTCACACAGAATGGTCATTTCAAAATATGAATGTTCTAAATCAATCCAAGTGACTTTATCTATCATGTCTGATATCATTTGAAATGTCTCAGTGCGACTGGTACAATGGTCTCATTTCCTCAGAAATAGACATAATCAAAATAATAGATATATAACTTCAGGTATCTTTTAAACCACTGCTAAGGGTGTGCGTTTACCTAGGGGGCCTTTATTCAAATGACCATTTGTTTCCTATAGGCAGAAACTCCTCAGATTTAACATGTCACTAAATGCAAATGCCTTTTGTTATTCAACAAACGCCCATCCTTGAGGAGATTCTTGGTTTGACTACTTAAGGAAAAGTTTCTAAATGTTTGACGCGATTCTGTACCCAGATTAGCCCGTAGAGTGGAGCTCTCATGCTCCACGCTATGTATATTTTGATGTCAGGTATGCATCTTTTGATCTTGGATTTATCTTTGATAATTTGATGTCTTGTATTGATTGTTTAATGAATTGGCTTAATACACAGTCACCTGACTAATAAATTGTTATGTTTTGAATAATTCAAACCGATCTCATGTTATTATCTCCAGTAGATTACGTTAAGTCCATAGCACCACAAACCCCTGTACAGGTTAGTAACGGACTAAAGCACGATAGACGGAGCAGCGTGGCACGCTATACGATGTTGTTAGAGCTCCGACTAACACAATGGCATAATTCACGTATACATAGACAATAAATGGCTATCTAAGGGGATAAACCTTCATCTCTACATTTCTGATTTAGCAGATAACTGATCTATGGGGACCACATAAGAAATATTCTAATTTGAGTACGTAGGGTTCGGCCTTTTTAGAATAGTGGTTAATCGCCTCTGTTATAGGAATCCGAATGAACGAGAATAACATACAATAATGAATCGAAGAGAATATTCAATCATAACCTAAAGTAATATTAAAGGACACAAAATAACCTAATCAATGTTTTATAATTGGAGTCAGATAAAACGAGAAGGAATATATTAATATTCTAAATCACCTCATACTAAAATTGGAGTCAGATATGAGTTAAAGTTAAAGTAAATCAACATTGTGCACTGAAAAGACCGAACAGGCAATAAACCTTCGTCCACCAGTAGACACCGTCGTTGGACTAACTGGTTGGACCCTACAATGTATATAATTAGTACTTAAGCCGTAATCTCTCTCAGCTGTGTATTAAAAACATGGCGGTGTCTTTGTTTTCATTCTGGCTTGTTGCGTGAGCGAATGACGTATCTCTGTAACCAATCAGTGTTCAGCTGTGCGTCTAGCTCCGCCTTTTGGTACCCTTTCTCGTCTTTGGTACCCTTTCAAAAGGGTGCCAAAAAAGTGGTACGGTTCGGTACGCCTTTTGACAGTGGAAACGGCCATAAAAGCGTACCAAACCGAACCGTACCGTACCACTCAGTGGAAACGGGCCATTATAGTGCTTTAACCCACCAAACTGCACTATAGTTATTATTAGGGCTGGATGATGAATCACATATTCCAATCCGATTCAACTCTCATCCACAAGCTCACAATTCAGTTCTTGATTCGATTTTTTTTTTTTTTTTTTTTTTTTTTCCTTTTTTTTTTTCTTTTTTTTATTTCTTAATTTTTTTCATATACATTTAAAGTCCGCATGACTGATTAGATGTAGTAAAGTAGGCATTTCATGCAGAACGATCAGGAAAAGGGTTTGGGGAGATTTATTAGAATCTAACAGACACCTCCAGCTCACCTTTCTGTTAGTTAACATAGCGACTGACGGCGGGGCGTGGTTAGGTATGTTAGCTACGCCCAATACCTCAGACCGACATAATGGCTGTTTCTCAATTCCAAGAACGCAGAGAACGAACTTGCGTTCTTGTGGAGACCGGTCTTCCCGGGTGTCCTCTGAAGAACGAACTCGGGAGACCACGAGAACAGAGAACGCGTCCTGTGAGAAATGAGATGCTGCGTTCTTCCTGGTGGCCATGTGACCTTCACGTGTTTTAAATGGAAAATTATTTAAACATTTCAGCATTCATACAACAATTTATTGTTTTTCCCCTTTTCAAAAAATATACTCTGCATAAAAACATTATAAATATACGTTGCACAATATAAATAAAACAGATTTTATTATGAATTTCAGCAAACAAACACTCTTAATATGTTTATTCCTTTATTAGGATGTCCATGGTAATGTTTATATTCACCGTTTCATTTTAGAAAAACTCCAAAGGTAAATAAGTGAAATCTCTGAACTTTAATAATAAATCTAAATAAAGTGCTGCACTTCCCACCTCCAGTCGCAATGATTTCTGGGACTTCAAGAGTGAGATCGGTCTGCATCGGTGCTTCCTCGATATCAAGAACACATCCGGGAAGTTTCACGCGTCCTCCGTACTTGCGGTCTTGAGTATTGGAACTGAACTTTGGCAGCTGATGATGACGTTACACGAGAACACGAGGATGCAAGATAGCTGAAGAATGCATATTGAGAAACAGCCAATGTGAGAATTTAACTGAAAACAAACAGGAAGTGCATTTACAGTTTTCAATTTAAGATTGCAAGAGCAAGCAATTTTTCTTTGCTTAATGACATGCACAGATGAATTAACCACAAAACTAGCAGTGTGCGCTAACAATTATATGGTTAGTTTTCATTTTGTGTGTACTGTAAAGAGACATGAAACCCCCTTTTTCAGTTCAAGTCTACCTCAGAAATCTTTCAAAAAATGCTCCGAGATGGGCGTGGAGCTCTGAGAGCAGAGGCAGGAGTGGGCGTGGCCAGCAGAGCAGGGGAAAAAGAGTGGAGCAAACAACTGTTGTCAGTCGGCTCACAAAATGAGACAAATCGTGAGGAGACCCATGATTTTATAATTTACAAAGTTAAAAGGCAGAGAAATAAACAGTAATTGAATGTCCTGCTACATTATTCTTAATTTCATATACACATAACCACAATTTGTTATATCATCATAAAGATAATCGTGTTTATATAAACACTAATTGAGGAGGACTTCTCTCCTCCTCAATCCCTGGATCTGAATGCAGACACAGTGGATAGCAGTGCAGCAGGTCTCTTGCCCCGTCTATTCCAGTCATTAGCCCTGCCGGTAATTCATTCATTCATTTTTGTTTTTCGGCCAAGTCCCTTTATTAATCCAGGGTCATCTCTGGGAAACATCCATACACACTCATTCACACACATACACTACGGACAATTTAGCTTACCCAATTCACCTGTACTGCATGTCTTTGGACTGTGGGGGAAACCAGAGCACCCGGAGCAAACCCACGCAAACGCAGGGAGAACATGCAAACTCCACACAGAAACGCCAACTGACCCAGCCAAGGCTCGAACCTGTGACCTTCTTGCTGTGAGGCGACAGCACTACCTACTGCGCCACTGCGTCGCTTCTGCCGGTAATCTGGAGGATTTTAAACGTGTGAACACAGCAGCACCGGATATAGGCAATGTGTCTGAATCATTGGTCTGAATGGTAACGAACTCAACTGATCAAAGACAAAGTCCGCCATTCTCCAATTCTCGTTCAGCTCTCCCGACAAAAATGCTTGCTGCAAACCAACAGCTTTGCTTTATCGGCCCTGACAGTATCGTGGTGAAAAACATGCAACTAACCCCGTGGAGGGTGGCAAAGTGGGTAGCACGTTCGCCTCACAGCAAGAAGGTCGCTGGTTCAAGCCTCGGCTGGGTCAGGTGGCATTTCTGTGTGGAGTTTGCATGTTCTCCCCGTGTTCGCGTGGTTTTCCCCCACAGTCCAAAAACACGTGGTGCAGGTAAATTGAGTATGCTAAAATTGACCGTAGTGTAGGAGTGTGTGTGTGTGAATGAGTGTGGATGTTTCCCAGTGATGGGTTGCGGCTGGAAGGGCATCCACTGCGTAAAACATATGCTGGATAAGTTGGCGGTTCATTCCGCTGTGGCGACCCCAGATTAATAAAAGGACTAAGCCGAAAAGAGAATGAATGAATGAATGAAACCTCGTGGATCATTGAAACAAACGCATACGACCCGTGCCGTGCGCGGTCTCACCCAGGCCTTGGGTCTCACAGCTTGGCAGGTCTGCCTTGCCTTCGGAAAGCATGTGCTCTCATGAATAATGAAGAAACAGGGTCTTCTCATAGGATAAGAAAACTCCGCTATGTATAATAATTGAAATAATAATTAAAAGCCGACACGTCATCACTCCACTAGCAGATTCGCGCTACGTCAGCAATTTTGATCCACCCCAAAAATAATTTTAAACCCGGAAGATGAAATTAGCTGACGAAAGCTCAAAAGTATCCAGATTTCCCCACAACTAGAGCTGATAGATGCTAACGCTGTCTTTACTGATGCTCAACACACACAAATCTGTTCAAATCTCAAATAAAAGTACTCCAGGGTATCTTGAGCCTTTAATACAAATGTTATTGATACTTCTAATAACGATGATTTAACGTGCAAGTTACTTTTAAAACTTATTAATGACTAATTACGTCATTACAATACTATGTAAATTGCTTTTCTAATTACTATGTCTAACAAGTAAATTAAATTCTCAATAAGTTATTTAATTTCTTGACTCATATACTCATTGATAGTTTCCAATATTATGGTATATTGAAATATACATTTTTAAAAACTGTGCCAATGTGTTCCTGTTATGAAACAGCCAGAACTAAAGCAAAGTTTGTTAAAGCTGTAGTTACTTCATTTTTAGATTGTATGGGTTTAAAAAAATGATAATTCATGAGCAGCCACAGGATGGCAGTAGAAGAGTCATGCTGTCTTATTGTTTATCTTATGTTTTACATCTCCCAAATGATGCTAAAACTTCTCTTTTTGTGTTTCTTTACATGCGTGTGTTTGTATGAATGCGTTTCAGTCGGTGTGTGTAGAGTGAATTCAGTTGTTCATGTGCGTGTGTAATGTGCAGGATTTCCTCTGTTAAGCCCAGCGGACGCTTGTAATTTAATACGCTCATTAAAGCTCTCCTCTTTTCCTGTGTTCAGATGGAATGGAGGTCGACGCCAACACAGTCGCTGGACAGTTTGATGACGCAGACGTGGATCACTGGTAAATAGACGACAGTGTCTTTGAAGAATCTGCTATTTTAGAATTTATTTACTGTTTAGTTTCTGAACTATTATAATATTTCTTGCTTTTTATTTTGATTTTTATTTTAAATAATTTATTTATTTTGCTGCTTTTTGCGTTTATTTTTTATTTGAAACCAAATTACACCTTCCTAAAGAGAGAAATAAATATATACATGCATATACACATGGTTAATTTCAGTGTTTCATAATTAATTTTATATTAAATGTAATAAATTTAAGTAAATTGTAAATTAATTTGAATGGTTTTATTTATTCAGTCATTAATTTATTTATCTATATATATATATATATATATATATATATATATATATATATATATATAAATAAATAAATAACAGAATAAATAAATAAATAACAGAATAAATAAATAAATAAAATAAATATATAAATAACAGAATAAATAAATAAATAAATAAATAAATAAATACAGAATAAATAAATAAATAAATAAATATATATATATATATATATATATATATATATATATATATATATATATATATATATATATATATATATATATATATATATATATATATATATATATATATATACACACACACATATACATACATATACATACATACATACATACACAGTTGAAGTCAGAATTATTAGCCCCCCTTTGAATTTCTATTTTCTTTTTTTAAATATTTCCCAAATGATGTTTAACAAAGCAAGGAAATTTTCACAGTATGTCTGATAATATTTTTTCTTCTGGAGAAAGTCTTATGTGTTTTATTTCGGCTAGAATAAAAAAAGTTTTTAATTTTTTTAAAAACCATTTTAGGGACAAAAATAATCAGTCTCTGTTAAACAGAAATTTGGGCAAAAAATAAATAGGGGGGCCAATAATTCAGGGGGGCTAATAATTCTGACTGAAAGTGTGTGTGTGTGTGTGTGGATAGATAGACAGACAGACAGACAGACAGACAGACAGACAGACAGACAGACAGACAGACAGACAGACAGACAGATAGATAGATAGATAGATAGATGAGTAAACAATACACCACACATGTGAATTACAGTATAACACAGATAAATAAAGCAAAGATTAATGCCCGCATATATTCATGCAAAAGCCAAATTATCATGCAATTTATAAATATGCAAATTAGCCAGAAAATAATACAGGCTGATATGAACTGACCAGCTGTTTTTTTCACTTTCATACTTTATGATAACATGCATAAATAAATGAAGCATGTAAATCTCCTGATCTGTTGACAGATGAATGGAGTCTCTGTGCAGCTGATTGAAGCACTTCAGTGGGGCAAGCTGGGATACTGGCTGACTGGCCCACATCTCACAGCTCTTACAGCAGTTAATGGAGCGTTTTACACCTCGACCCATCATTTCCAGCAGACGCAGCCACGTGTAGGTCATGCTAATATATTTTGTAGTTTTTCCTGAAGACCAACTTCCAGAATTGTTCTCCTCAGCGGAACCATGTTCACATGTTTGTTAGAGATTTCAATAAATACTGTCTTTTTTGTACTAAAGCCTAATTTTTTGTATTATTATTATTATCATCATGTTCATCATCTTTTGAAATGCCTTCCGTTGGTTGGGTGTTTTTATACACTCACCGGCCACTTTATTAGGTACACCTTACTAGTACCGGCTTGGACCCCTTTTGCCTTCAGAACTGCCGTAATCCTTCGTGGCATAGATTCAACAAGATACTGGAAATATTCCTCTGAGATTTTGCTCTATATTGACATGATAGCATCACACAGTTGCTACAGATTTGTCAGCTGCACATCCATGATGCGAATCTCCCGTTCCACCACATCCTAAAGGTGCTCTATTGGATTGAGCTCTGGTGTCTGTGGAGGCCAGAAAGTGAAATCATTGTCATGTTCAAGAAACCAGTCTGAGATGATTTGTGCTTTGACATGGTGCGTTATCCTGCTGGAAGTAGCCATCAGAAGATGGGTACACTGTGTTCATAAAGGGATGGACATGGTCAGCAACAATGCTCAGGTAGGCTGTGGCGTTGATACAATGCTCATTTGGTACTAATGGGCCCAAAGTGTGGCAAGAATATATCCTCCACATCAAAATTAAAGTTTGCTCATTATTTACTTTCCCTCAAGTGGTTTTTAAACCTTTGAGTTTACTACTTTTGTTGAACACAAAAGAAAGATATTTTGAAAAATGTTGGAGACCGGTAACCATTGACTTCCACAGTAGGAAAAACAAATACCACAGAAGTCAATGGTTACACATTTCCAACATTTATCAAAATATATTTTTGTGTAGAAACTCAAACGGGTTTGACAAGTGAAGGATGAGTAAATGACAGAATGTTCAGTTTTGGATGATTCGTTCCATTTAAAGTGAGCTAAAAATACTCCTTTAGCTCATTTTGGGTGTTCAGTAATTGTCTGATGATTATGAGACATCCTTGTTCCTGTTTAGTTCATTTCCTGCACAGGAGATAAAGCACTTTATCTGTGAATTCAACCTCCAAATTACTTCAGAATCAAAGATTTGAGAAATGATATTCCTTTCTGAAGAAAACTGAGCCTATTAGTTATCCGCCAGCCTGATTTCACCAGGTAGGACACGTTTCTGGATTAACATCTATGTTGATCCTGGAACAACATTCCAGTCAGCCAATCAGAATAAATGGATATGTTTACAGTTTAGGCTTTCTGTTAGGTTTATGCACTTCTACATGATTGTTATCCAACTATCATCCCCCTCTGATTTTGGGAATAATTTACAGTTATGGTTGGGTTTAGGGGTAGGGGATAGGTATGGATTACATTTTCCACAAAAAATGATGTTCCAGGATCAACATGGATGGTAATCCAGAATCGCATCATGATGCAAAATGCTGATGTGCATTAGTTATTCTGTGTGTCAGTAACAAATAAGCTCAAACGTCTCCATTGTAGTCCAGATTTTCCATCAGGAAACAAAAACATCACAATTTCCTGAATTAAAAAAAATAAATAACAATTTCAATAAATAAAGGGTGGCTCAGTGGGTAGCACTGTCACCTCACAGCAAGGAGGTTGCTGGTTCGAGTCCCGGCTGGGTCAGTTGGCATTTCTGTGTGGAGTTAGCATGTTCTCCCGTGTTGGCGTGGGTTTCCCCCGGGTGCTCCGGTTTCCCCCACAGTCCAAACACATGCACTGTAGGTGAATTGGATGAACTAAATTGGCCGTAGCGTATAAGTGTGTGTGTGAATGCAAGAGTGTATGGGTGTTTCCCAGTACTGGGTTGCAGCTGGAAGGGCCATAAAATGTAGGAAAAGTTGGGGGTTCGTTCCGCTGTGGCGACCCCTGATTAATAAAGGGACTAAGCTGAAAAGAAAATGAATAATTGACAACAGAGATTAAAAGTGAAATAAACAGTGCTTTATGGTTTCCCAGAGTCAAATAGTATTCGGGAACAAATTGAATACTCAAAATATAATGTAAAATAACACTGTGTAGTCTTCATTGTGCTAATAGTTCCACATTCAGTAATTATTCTATATTAAAGTTACACACATAGCAATATATTAATGCTGAAACTATATATATTATGCGGCCCTACTTCAATGTAGGATTAAAACAGGAGTCTGACAGCAAATCTAAGACTCTGGTCAATGATTTACATGAATCTGTAAACATCCCACAGCGTTTCCTGTTCTTTTTTATCTTCATCTGTTTGCTTGTGTTTTATAGCAGCTCTATGAGAAACTAAACACCTTCGTTCAGCATATCTGTAAATTCACAAAGGCTCAAAGGTCTGTCAGAAAGTATTTCACAACAGCATGTTTGACCTTTCAGGTTAAACAAGCACCGAGCCATGTGTTTGTTTTCATGACACGTTTAATTATAAATATATTCACTACAGCTTCATTTCATGTAATACAACAATGTGTTGTTCCATATTTCACACTCTGCATTTGCTTGTAGACGTGGCACTCTATCTGGTCCGGTTTACCCAGGTTATTTTAACCAGGAATCATCCAAAGGCACTGCAAAATTGCTCTTAAGATTACTAAGTCTACCATACAATCATTTAGCCTTAACTAGGTAAAATGCATCGCTATCAGAAGGTAATATGGTATCATAACAGTGTTAGAACACTTCTCTAATTCCAGGAATGTCCATTTGTTAACATGCAGCTTAACTCTTGTGTACTGTTCAAATTGACTGCCCTTTCCTTATGTTGGGGGCTATTTGTGCCCCATTGACTTCCATTATAATGACATTTTTTGTTTGCAAAGCCATGACGGCATATAATCATGCATTCTTTGATTGTTGGGAAGAGGTAAAAAAGTGTCATTTTTACTGTTGATCATCAGTTGGCAGCATTAACCCTTTAGGTAAGCCTGTGCAAAAAAGTTTCTGGCTTTTATATGGAGTTCTATGGAAAAAAAAACCCAGCAGATTATAGTGTATGTGCTTAAAAAGACTTACTATGTTCTGAGAGCTGAGCTGCTTATTTAGATTTTCTCAGACATATTATCACGATCACCAGCGATCCTGTCTAGTCTTTCCACATTTTGAGCCTTGCCTTGTTTTCCTGTTATTTATTCTTTGCCGCCTGTACTGACCATTGGCCTGTTTTTGACTATAATCTTGGATTACCTTAATGCTTCTGTTTGCCCCTGTTTTGACAGTTGCCTGCCTGTTTAATAAACTGTGTGTGGATCCTCAACTCCATTGTCCAGCGTCCTGGTGTTACAGAAGCATTAAGGTAATCCAATATCATAGGCAAAAACACGCCAATGGTCAGTACAGGCGGCAAAGAGTCAATAACGGGAAAACAAGGCAAGAATTAAAACACGGAAAGACTAAGACAGGAATAATGCTTCGTAATGCTACAGGATAACAAGACTCAGTAAAGTGTGAGTGAGATGCATATATAGTCCTGGTAATCAGTCTATCAGAAGCTTCCAGCTGTGTGATAAATCAGGGGGAATCAGGAACTGGTGTGTGTGTGAGGTGCATGATAGGATTTTTAGTCCAGTTCAGTGACAGATGTGTAGTTCTCCAGCGATCTGCAACCAATATATCACTGGTGATCACGACGCATATGAAGGTAAGTGCGCAAAGGTCTCTCTCGCTCGCTCTCTCTCTCTCTCTCTCTCTCTCTCACACACACACTATACTTCATATAAAAGATAGAAACTGAGTTTTTTGCACTGCAACTGATGATCAACAGTAAAAATAAAATATTTTTTCGTTTCCCAACAGGGAAAACTATCAACAATCAGGAATGCATGATTATATGCTGTCATGGCTTTGCATTCAAAAACTGTCATTATAATGGAAGTCAATGGGGCAAAAACAGCAACCAACTTAATGAAAGGGTAGTCAATTTGTGTATTGTTGAATTCTTTAAAACTTTCAAAGCATTTTCCCAAAATATGTGCCAAAAATCATTCCATTTGCTGAAACACAGAAAGTTTTGGCCAAATTATGACTCAAAATCACCTCAAAGTGGATCGAAACATCCCCAACAGCACACAAGGGTTAAAGGGATAGTTCAGCCAAAAATGTAAATTTACTCTCCTTCAAGTGGTTTCAAACCTTTATGAGTTTCTTTATTCAGTTGAACACAAAAGATATTCAAAGAAAGCTTAAAACTGTAACCATTGACTTCCATAATAGGAAAAACAAATACTACGAAAGTCAGTGGTTTCCAGCTTTCTTCAAAATACATTCATTTGTGTTAAACAAAAAGAAAAAAACTCATAAATGTTTGAAACGAGTAAATGATGACAGAATTTTCATTTTTGGCGGAACTATTCCTTTAAAGGGGGCTGTATGTAGAATTCACAAATGTGTTTAGCGACACCAGTGGACCTTAGGTGAATTGCAGGCAACAAATTAAGGCTGATTTATACTTCTGCGTCGAGTGATCGGCGTGACCCACAGTGCCTGTCTTCTGCATGCTGTTAGTGTTGCTCTGCAATAACACTTCTGAAACACTAGCTGGCAGTAGGTTTTTAAGTTCCTCCGTGTCGAGTTTCTTCATGGGTGTTTTGTTTATTCTGAAAGCTACCTTAATGTACGAGTAGCTAAAACTCGCTCATTCAGAGGCGGAAACCAACGGACGTGCAACAACTTTAATCAAAAGGTAAACGCAAAACAAAAGTTTCCATCTGGAGCTCCTTCACAAGACTCTCAGCCACGCCCACGCTCGTCACCGCTACCAAGCCGACCAATCAGCTTGCGATTTGCATTGTTGCATTTTTTGAGAGGTGCATGTTCGCATTTGCATCATCCATAGCAAGGGCTATGCGACCGTGCGAAGGCTGCGCTGGACCACATGAGTGCGCTTCATGCAGAAGTATAAATCAGCCTTTATTGCTTGTGCACACGAGTCTGAACGCGTTTCAGTGCCCTGATATATTCACAAACCTTACCTTCTAAGTAGTTGTAAATATTTTTGCATCAATATACTGACAATAAACAACAACACTGCTGAAAGCAACATTTGGTTGAACATGTTTTGGCTTGGTACAGTACTAAATTATTTCCGTTTTCACTATCAAGTTGGGATTTTACTAAAAGTGTATTGGAGATGTAACGATGAACCGTGATCTGGTTGAAAATTGATACAAATATGTAATCTGATCACATTATGTTAAAGGGCTACGAAACCCCCTGTCTCAGCAGGGTGTTTTCACACCTCTGTTTTGAAAAAAGTCAGGAAAGTTGGGCGTGTCCAGCTCTGGGAGTGTGGGAGTGTCGGGGGAGGGAAAGAGGGTAAGATTTGCATAGAAGGGCGTTTCCATTTGGGCGTGCGCTAAGTTTCACAGGCAAAACAAACAGAGGCTGATTTGATACAGCATGGCGAATGAGAGAAAAAAATCCTCCGCATTTCTCTGTAACTTATATACTCGGTAGGTAGCGTCAGAAAGCCGTGTGTGTATAGACTATCCTGTCACAAAATGCAGCGAAAATCCTACACGACGGGAATAGTTTGTGTTTACATGTTTACACTCGGAGAGCAGCATTTAAACAAAGGGCAGTCCACTGCAAACACTTACCAAATCTGTAGACAGACAATCAAACTGGAGCTGTGTCTTTTTATTAGAAGGAGACGAGCGGCAAATCCGGATTTCACCATTTCCAGATGAGAAAAGCTCTCGGGTAAAAATGTTCCTTACAAACGCGTTTCTGTCGCGTGCACTGTAATCCACACGTGAGTCCAGCAGCTCTCTCATAGAGGGAAAATGAAAACAAAACCTTCGTTGCAACACACTAATAACACCTACGACTCTTGTCTTGAAATTCTTGTACTTTCACTTGTTTTGGCAACACAACGTGGCGTCTCCCTGCCGTCTGAACACTGTAAACTGGTAAACAGTCTCTGGAGCTATCATGCATATTAATGAAGTTTCGTGTCATACACAATAGAGCGCGCTGATTGGTTTGAAGCACGTCTTTGTCATGAATTAATGCCGCACACTCAGATACGTCAGAATGTCCTCTAAAAGACAGACAGCCACTCTCCAGGCTGGATTTACCCCTAAGTATCTCATGGCCGTGACGCAGCTTCAAAAATTCGTTTCAAACCGGAAGAACGAATTTGCTCAAAATAACGCAAAAACAACCAATTTTCACTTTTTAGTGCAATATATGTGTCCTAATAGTGTTTATAGCAGCGTGGGACACATATATGACTGTCAACAGCTCAAAAAATGTGTTTTGGTGTTTCGTGACCCTTTAACAAAAAAGCTAATAATTACACTTTTATGATAGTTATCGTTAGAATCATTTGTTAGTCATTAAAGTTACATCATTTCATGTGTGTCTTTCAGATAAACCCAGCAAGCATTGTTTGTTTTTAAAAGATGTCTAATAGACGTCTAAACATACCTGTATGTGCCAAAAAATTAGAATATTGAGGGAAAGTCCATGTATTTCCATAATTCGTTTCAAAAAGTGAAGCTCGTGTGTTATATTAGTTCACGACACACAAAGTGAAATATTTCAAGCTTTCATTTGATTCAGTTTGAATGATTATGGATTAAAGATGAAAAACCCAAATTCAGTATTTCACAAAATTGATGAATTGAATACGCCTTCAAGATAGAGAATTGGGACACCCCTACACCTTCACGTGAACGCGCAAAACGAGTGGTAGGGGTAAAGGGAAGGGCTAGGAGGTAGAATTGTTATTGGGCCAAAGTCTGTTTAATCTGCCTATTTGTTTTGGGCTATTTTTAGACATCTATTAGATTTTCTCTGACAGCCCAAGTTTAGCCTTGTTTTAGCCAAGCTGACTACGTTTAGATGTCTATTAGACGTCTAATAAACACAAAAGTGTTTGCTGGGAAATTATGTTTACAGACTTGTAGTTTTTAGTAAGCTCTTTGCATATCAGTAATTAAAAGGCTCTTAACGTGAAAGTCCGTACATATAGCCCCATTTAAAAAGTAAATGTTGTGCTTATTTGCATTTGATTCCAGTTTGTGGTTATCATAACAATGTGCACTGAATGAAACGTTCCTTTAAACCTGCATTTCAGAATCATTGTGCTTCACAAATATGCATGTTTAAGACATTTTAAAAGCATGGAAAAATCCCTCTGGAATCTAAACCTTTACGGTAACTTCAGTCTCATTCATTATTACTTGAAGAATTAGTGTCAGCGATCATCAGTGCAATAATCACAGCATTATAACTACTTGTGCATGAGAAATCAGTCTTTGATTGATTGGATTAGCGACTTATTTCACTTCATCTTTTTCTTCTTGAGTCCATTAGAGTTCAGGTGCTGTGGAATTGTGCTTTTTCCAGAAATGGCCGGGATCAGTTTATCAGAAAGCAGCAGAGAGGCTGACATACCTGCGCATGTGACAAGAAAAGTGGAAAAACAGCTAAAATTACAGGTGCAACATGGATATCTTGTGTTCATCTACAACAGATTTAAATACATCTGAGATCTGAAAACATTAGAAAATCAATTTAATGTTAAATGAATCATTTTGTAGTGATTCAATTTGGTTCCTTTGATTCAGGGGTTAAGGTCTGTAAGCCCCTCCCCATTCTGGAGGGCCCACTCTGTTCTAATTGGTCAGCTGGCCAAGTTTGTTTTGATTGGCCTTTTCATATTTAATCTGCTAAATGGCCATTTCAGAGTGTTTGTATGTTGCGGGGAGGGGGAAATATGCAAATATTAGGGTCACACTTTTATTTTGATGGTCCGTGCGCTGAATTTAAGTTACATTGCAGCTACATGCCAACTAATTCTCATTAGATTATAAGTAGATGGTTAGGTTAGGGTTAGTGTAAGTTAATGTACTTGCAAAGTTTCTTATAGTCAGTTAAATGTCTGTTGTAGGAGCAGTATCAACAGATATTAAGCAGACAGTCTACTAATACTCAAATAAACCATCAAAATAAAGTGTTATTAATATTAGTGCTGTCAAATGATGTCAAATCGCAATTAATCGCATACAAAATAAAAGTTCATATTTACAAAATATATGTGCGCGTACTGTGTATATTTCCGTTTATACAACAGTTCTGTCTGGTTCTCGAATCTGATTGGTTGATAGCCGTGAGATATTAAAGCAATATCAGCACTCGTACAGCCTCTTCGCAACATCACCTGTTTTGTCATCACTTTAGACATTACGCTAGAGAATCATTTAAACACTAGCTCTAAAGTGACGTTGGTGAAGTAGCAACAGTTTCTGCTGTTCTGACGTCAGCTGCAGATTTGTATGAATGGCAGAAGCATGGGCGTAGCAACCGGGGGGAGATACATCCCCCTCACTTTTAGAGATAGACCATTTAGAAACGGGTAAATAATAATTATATGGATGTAAACTTTTGGACCTCATACAGCTGTCCCTCCCACTTTTAATATGGCCACTACGCCCATGGGCGGAAGAAAGTACTTCCTCTTACAAAAGGATTTTTAGACTCTCCGTGTTTGATGTTATGCTGTCAAACTGTTGTATAAATGCAATATCACACTCGCAGCAGTGCGATATGACTGTATATCATCACTGATGGGACACTAAGGCACTCATCCTGGAGCCAACGCACTGCTCTCACCAGTGCCGATACACAGTCATATCGCACTGCTACTTGTGTGATATTGCTCATGTATGTAGATATTTTTTTATTTGCAGTATGTGTGTATTTAGACATATACAGTTGAAGTCAGAATTATTAGCCCCCTTGAATTATTATTTTCCCCAATTTCTGTTTAACGGAGGGAAGATTTTCTCAACACATTTCTAAACATAATAGTTTTAATAACTCATCTCTAATAACTGCTTTATTTTATCTTTGCCATGATGACAGTAAATAATATTTGACTAGATATTCTTCAAGACACTTCTATACAGCTTAAAGTGACATTTTAAGGCTTAACTAGGTTAATTAGGGTAACTAGGCAGGTTAGGGTAATTAGGCAAGTTATTGTATAATGATGGTTTGTTCTGTAGACTATTAAAAACAAAATAGCTTAAAGGGGCTAATAATATTGACCTTAAAATGGCTTTTAAAAAATTAAAAACTGCTTCTATTCTAGCCAAAATAAAACAAATAAGACTTTCTCCAGAAGAAAAAACATTATCAGACATACTGTGAAAATTTCCTTGCTCTGTTCAACATAATTTGGGAAATATTTAAAAAAAGAAAGAAAAATCAAAGGGGGGCTAATAATTCTGACTTCAACTGTATATACAGAAATGTACACAGCACACAATGTATATAATATGTAAATACAAACTTTTATCATGGATGTGATTAATCGTCTGACAGCACTAGCAAATATGTTACTTCGCTAATGTTGATGTAGATCGCTAGCAGACAAAAGATTAAAGAATATAATGACTCATTACAGCGATTCAGAACTGACTCTTTCGAGTAGATCTACTTATATTAATTTATTTGAAGAATACGACCAGCTCTTTAACAAATACTATGAGAGAACATCAACTAATGGATTATAATTAGGATCTGTGCATGTTGTAGGTTTAATTTCTGAGTACACACAGTGCCTAAATTACTCTTAAACATTATAATCCATAAAAATTCCAACACTAAAGACATTTTAATTGATTTGGCTTATTATTTATTAATCCATGTTAAGTGTTTACAAGATGCACTTATGTTCCTATCAAGCCTTTTTTTGAACTTCGGCCTTTAAATGTCAATGTTGTAATTCTGCTCACCTAGAATTGGTCCCATCAAGTACACAAAGCTGTACTCTGTGAACGTGTTTCCAGGACAGGGGAACTGTATAGAGAACGCCAGTGCTGGGTTGAACACAGCGCCGGTGAGACGTCCACCTTCACAAAACACAACACAATCCAGCTTCACTGCATATGTGAACATGACTGAAATACTACTAAACATGCTCTGCATTAAAGAAACACTCATCATTTTGGGAAATAGGCTTATTTGACAGCACTCCTAGGGTTAAACATTTGAGTTTTACCATTTTTTAATCCATTCAGACAATCTTTGGGTCGGGAGGGAGCACTTTTAGCTTAGCTTAGAATAAACCATCTATGATTTTCCTATTTAAAGCTTGACTCTTCTGCAGTTATTAGGAAAGCAACAATACGGAGTTCTCATGGTTTGATTTGGTTTTCAGTTTTAGTGTCACGGTTTCAATACGGTTCAGATATGAAATGATTCGCTCAGTAACAAAACATTGTCAAATAAAAACACAATTTAAAAAACTCTACATATACAAAATGAATACAATATAGCAAGGATACTACCAAAATAAAGTGCTTTACATGCATCTAAAAGTACTTCCCAATTACATAAACTGAAAAATGTCAAATATAATACTGGAAACTGTATCTTCACTGTATAAATTAAATAAAGGTTAATCATTATTGAGCTAGAGAAGCCTATATAGGCATTCAATTTCTATATGCGCATTGAAACGTGGAAGTCGTAGCGAACTGTTCAATATATTAAGTATTGCGACATCCTTAGTAGTTACACTGTGTAATAACACTAATGAAAAGTAGCTTTTTTCTAGGCTGATATGGTTAGTATCTATACTGTCATTCTGGTGTAATAATCAAGGAACCATGACTGCAGCCGCACAATGATATTACACAGCAGCTGGAAATAGTCTGCAGTTAGGTAACAGCGCTGCGTAATTAAAGTGCATTGTTTTTTTAAGACAGACATACTGATTGATTAATTGATTGGATGGACAGATTGATAGAGGGATTGATTGATTGATTGATTGATAAAGAGATAAAAGGACAGATAGATATATGGATTGATGGATAAACAGTTATAAAAGGATATAGATAGATGGATGGATAGATAGATAGATAGATAGATAGATAGATAGATAGATAGATAGATAGATAGATAGATAGATAGATAGATAGATAGATAGATAGATAGATAGATAGATAGATAGATAGATAGATAGATAGATGGATAGATAGACTTGGATAGATGGATAGACTTGGATAGATGGATGGGTAAAAAGATAGATAGATAGATAGATAGATAGATAGATAGATAGATAGATAGATAGATAGATAGATAGATAGATAGATAGATGGATGGATGGATGGATGGATGGATGGATGGATGGATGGATGGATGGATGGATGGATGGATGGATGGATGGATGGATGGATGGATGGATGGATGGATGGATGGATGGATGGATGGATGGATGGATGGATGGATGGATGGATGGATGGATGGATGGATGGATGGATGGATGGATGGATAGATAGATGGATGGGTAAAAGGATAGATAGATAGATAGATAGATAGATAGATAGATAGATAGATAGATAGATAGATAGATAGATAGATAGATAGATAGATAGATAGATAGATAGACTTGGATAGATAGATAGACTTGGATAGATGGATGGGTAAAAGGATAGATAGATAGATAGATAGATAGATAGATAGATAGATAGATAGATAGATAGATAGATAGATAGATAGATAGATAGATAGATAGATAGATAGATAGATAGATAGATAGATAGATAGATAGATAGATAGATAGATAGACAGACTTGGATAGATGGATGGTAAAAGGATAGATAGATAGATAGATAGATAGATAGATAGATAGATAGATAGATAGATAGATAGATAGATAGATAGATAGATAGATAGATAGATAGATAGATAGATAGATAGACAGACTTGGATAGATGGATGGTAAAAGGATAGATAGATAGATAGATAGATAGATAGATAGATAGATAGATAGATAGATAGATAGATAGATAGATAGATAGATAGATAGATAGATAGATAGATAGATAGATAGATAGATAGACAGACTTGGATAGATGGATGGTAAAAGGATAGATAGATAGATAGATAGATAGATAGATAGATAGATAGATAGATAGATAGATAGATAGATAGATAGATAGATAGATAGATAGATAGATAGATAGATAGATAGATAGATAGATAGATAGATAGACAGACAGACAGACAGACAGACAGACAGACAGACTTGGATAGATGGATGGGTAAAAGGATAGATAGATAGATAGATAGATAGATAGATAGATAGATAGATAGATAGATAGATAGATAGATAGATAGATAGATAGATAGATAGATAGATAGATAGATAGATAGATAGATAGATAGATAGATAGATAGACTTGGATAGATGGATGGGTAAAAGGATAGATAGATAGATAGATAGATAGATAGATAGATAGATAGATAGATAGATAGATAGATAGATAGATAGATAGATAGATAGATAGATAGATAGATAGATAGATAGATAGATAGATAGATACATAGATAGATAGATAGATAGATAGATAGATAGATAGATAGATAGATAGATAGATAGATAGATGGATAGATAGATAGACTTGGATAGATGGATGGGTAAAAGGATAGATAGATAGATAGATAGATAGATAGATAGATAGATAGATAGATAGATAGATAGATAGATAGATAGATAGATAGATAGATAGATAGATAGATAGATAGATAGATAGACAGACTTGGATAGATGGATGGTAAAAGGATAGATAGATAGATAGATAGATAGATAGATAGATAGATAGATAGATAGATAGATAGATAGATAGATAGATAGATAGATAGATAGATAGATAGATAGATAGATAGACTTGGATAGATGGATGGTAAAAGGATAGATAGATAGATAGATAGATAGATAGATAGATAGATAGATAGATAGATAGATAGATAGATAGATAGATAGATAGATAGATAGATAGATAGATAGATAGATAGATAGATAGATAGATAGATGGATGGATGGATGGATGGATGGATGGATGGATGGATGGATGGATAGACTTGGATAGATAGATAGACTTGGATAGATGGATGGGTAAAAGGATAGATAGATAGATAGATAGATAGACAGACAGACAGACAGACTTGGATAGATGGATGGGTAAAAGGATAGAAAGATGGACGGACGAACGAACGGATGGATGAGTAAAAGGATAAACAGATGGATGGATGGATAAACAGTTATAAAAGGATAGATAGATAGATGGATGGATGGGCAAAAAGATAGATATATGGATAGATGGATAGACGGATGGGTAAAAGGATAGACAGAGAGAAAGATGGATTGATGGATAAACAGTTCTAAAGGACAGATAGACATAGAAAGATGGATAGATGGATGGACGGACAAACGAACAGATGGATGAGAAAAAGGATAGACAGATGGATGGATGGATAAACAGTTATAAAAAGATAGATAGATGAATGGATAGATAAAAGGATAGATATATGGATAGATAGACCGATGGACGGATAAATGGATAAACAGTTATAATAGCATAGATAGATAGATAGATAGATGGATGGATGGATGGATAGATAGATAGATAAATGGATGGATGAATAAAAAGATAGATAAATGGATAGATGGATAGACGGATGGGTAAAAGGATAGACAGAGAGAAAGATGGATTGATGGTTAAACAGTTATAAAGGACAGACAGATAGACATAGACAGATGGATGGCTAAAAGGATGGATGGATGGATGGATGGATGGATGGATGGATGGATGGATGGATGGATGGATAGATAGATATAAAGATAGATAGATATAAAGATAGATAGATATAAAGATAGATAGATAGATAGATCTATCCAATCGAGATTGATTGATTGATTGATTGAGGGATAAATGATAGACAGACAGACAAATGTATAGATGGATAAAGAAAGGTCTAGTAGTACAGAAAAGCCTAAACGCAGTGAGTCTACAAACCCGCATAGACTAGAGTGGTGATGAGCGCCGCCACCGCCGGGACGCGGTATTTCTCCTCCAGTTTCTCCGCGTTATTGACCGCGGTGTGCATCACGAATGCGCAGCTCAGCTCCACCGCGGCGGCCTGCAGCACCGGGGCATTCACTGGGCTGCTTGAGCATCTAAAGCCCGTCAGAGAGTGTCTCCGGTGCAGTTCAGAGAGAGCCAGAGCCCAGGCCACGGGCATTACCCACCGGGACACCACCGCCGCGGTCAGCTGGCAGGACACCCTGGCCAACGCGCATCCCCACGGCAGAGTCCCGCGGCACAGCAGCTCCAGCGCGCCGGTAGGGTTGCAAATCGCGCCGCGGAATGAAAACCCATGAACCACCGAGATGATGAAAGTGAGGGTCAGTCCGATCTGCGGGTCCAGTCCGCCCAGCTCCGCCAGTAGCTTCAGCTCATGCGTGCACGCGCACAGCTGAAAAGTGGAAATAAACTCCAAAATGTAGATTATCCATTCTCGATTCGGGAACAGAGATAAAGCCGTCCTTCTCGCTAACTCGCTTAAAACTACAATCCCCACCAGGATGGATAGAGAGACGGTGAGATCGGCCATCTCTCCGTCCTCGCTGCGGATAATCGTGTTCAAAAACTAATCCAGACAGGCAACTTTTGAGTAGCCACGCCCCTTTCTGGAACGTCAAAGCACGTAAGATTATTAATAAAACATGAGCCAACCGTGATTATCAATTTGGATGGATGAACAGTTGAAAGAATAAACAGATAAATGTATTGATGGATGGATAAACAATGATAAAAAGATTGAAGGCTAGATAACCACGCCCCCTGCACCACTAACCCCGCCTACGTACCTCAAATCTGCGCAGTCTACAATGGCAAAAGGCGTGTCTCATGAATATTAAATAGTGTTGCTTCACTGATTTCCTGGAACGTCGAAGCATGAGCAAAACATGAGCCAACAGATGATTATCAATTCGTCAGCTGACTAGCGCCCGTTAGCCAATCAGATAAGCTCACTGAGATGTTACGTAAATAATATTCATGAGGCAGTCCTTCGCTTTAGTAGGATTTGTAAAGAAATTACAGAGATTACACTTGCCAGAGATTACACATTACACATTATCTATCTATATCTGTCTGTCTGTCTGTCTGTCTGGTAAAAATAAATGCAGTAATATAGATATAAATAGAAAATAAATTAAATAACTAACACGTTAATTAAAGTTTAAAATAATAGAAGTTAAAAATACGTTCACAAAAAATAAATTAAGGGAAATAAATTACAGTTTTTCTCAGTAACTTTGGTGCATTTCACACAACACTATTTACATTTGCACAACAGTTAATGCATTTCTCAAAACAATTAGTCATTTGAGCACATCATAGTAGTAGTTTCTCATTCCTTCCAACAAATTGCAAATGCTTTTGCACATGCATCATTTGCTTTCGTACAACTCTCTGCTGTTTGTAACATTATCATTTGCTTATGTCATGTCAGTCAAAATGAACTAAACTTGTGGATGCTGAATAGTCACTCCATGTAAAACTAATAGTCCTCATTTCATTACTTGAGTCATTTCATACAAAAATGTTGAACTAGTTGTCAAAATCTGTCAAGCTAATTTTATTTAAAAACTTTAAATCTTTTTTTTTCTGAAAATGTCTCCTTAATTGAACAATTTGATGAATGATTTACAGAGCTGTGTATGTTGTAGGTTCAGTTCTAATATGTACTGCAATACTGTATTGTTTACAGTTGTGCACAGCTCTTCCCAAAGGAAGTTTCTGTTTGTTGTAAATAAGGGTGTGTTTATTCTTTTGCACAATTTTGCAATAAATTAGAATTGCAAAGAGCAAATGCAGTAAAAATGTGAAACACACATATTCAGTGTCTTGTACTCAGATACCTCACTAAATGCAGTGATGTCTAACTTTACTGTAGTTTTCAAATGGCTGCAAAGAGTATACAGTGCTGTCTTGAGCATTTTCAGAAGGTGTCACCAAAATCGGACTTTTTTTGCATTGGAAAATATGTACAGAGTAAAGTGTCATAATGAAAACATGACAAAGCCATTTGACTATCTTGTTCATAAACAATGCTGTCAGGACTTTTCATCTTGATGACTCTGACACTTTCATTGACATCAATACTTGCTTTTGAGGAATGAGCTCTCCATTTTGAGCAAGTGACGCACTTTTGCAGGTTATCCACTAGGTTTTGCAGTTTGCACTAATTGTTTTGAGAAATGCATTAACTGTTGTGCAAATGTAAATAGTGTTGTGTTACGTTCCTATAAACAAAACAAAAAAACACCTAGGGGTAAATCAAAAATAAATAGGAACGAACAAATGAAGAAAGAGGGGAGAGTACTGCCTCCAGACCCAGAATCATAAAACACCACATTCTTAAATCAACTTTCTGATTACCATCAGGCAATCATGGGTTTATTTTGCGTAGCATAAGAATATAATATGTATCTTAAAGATTGAAAAGCATAATACAAAACAAAAATAATACCTCAGGATATGGGGGTCAAAAATAACAAACAAAACAATCCAATAACTAATTTAAAGACAAACTAACTTACCTAACAAAATAAACATTCCCCAAAAGAAAAATACAAGTTGCTTCCCTTTCTCCCTACCTACCCACCAAAACAGGAGAAAAAGGTTTTAAAACAAAAAAAAGGACACCCCATACCTTACTAATACCGTCATAAATGAATTCACATTATAACTAAAAAAAAAGAAAGCACACGAGGCACAAGCCCATGGTCTGGGACTGGAGCAGCTCAAGTGACGTGTTGTCTCCCCTCTCTCTTGGCTTCTGGTCGGCTGCAGCCAGTATATATAGTTCAGAAATTAGCTGCCAGATGAGAATCAGGTGGCAGCAATCTGCAAACAAAAGAAATCAGGAAACAGAAGACACTGCAATATAGAAACCCAAAATAAACATCACGGGATGTAACAGTTGTGAGAAATGTACCAAAGCCACTGAGAAAAACTGTAATATAAGATTACATTTGATAAAAAATTAAATATATATCTGTTTTATTAAGTGGCGTCATGGTGGTGCAGTGGGTAGCACAATCACCTCACAGCAAGAAGGTCGCTGGTTCAAGCCCTGGTTGGGTCAGTTGGCATTTCTGTGTGGAGTTTGTATGTTCTCCCCATGTTGGCGTGGGTTTCCTCCGGGTGCTCCGTTTTCCCCCACAGTCCAAACACATGTAGGGGAATTGAGTAAGTTAAATTGGCCTTAGTGTATGTGTGTGAATGCAAGAGTGTATGGGTGTTTCCCCTGTGTAAAACATGTGCTGGATAAGTTGGCGGTTCATTCTGCTGTGGCGACCCCTGATTAATAAAGAGACTAAGCTGAAAATGAATGAATGAATGTTTTATTAAGTCATTTATCTCTTTATTTATTGTTCTATTGTAACATTTATATATTTACCTTATCTGTGAGATCTGCATCTTCTTTAAAAGGTTTTAAATCAAAGTTACCGTCGCATCTTCTTACATGTGCTTTTAACTCATTACAAACCCTTGTCTCTTTTATTACTTGCGTTTTGCAGTGTTTTGTATTTAATATTATGTGTATTGATATTCTTTTTGCCTTCTGTCTTGTTGTGTAGCACAATGGCCAGCTATTGTTGTGTTTATTTGTGCTTTATAAGTCTAAGTTAAATGAAATACCACTTTATAAGGTACACCTGTCCAACTGCTCGTTAATGCAAATTTCTAATCAGCCAATCACATGGCAGCAACTCAATGCATTTAGGCATGTAGACATGTTCAAGACGATCTGCTGCAGTTCAAACCGAGCATCAGAATGGGGAAGAAAGGTGATTTAAGTGACTGAACGTGGCATGATTGTTGGTGCCAGACGGGCTGCTCTGAGTATTTCAGAAACTGCTGATCTACTGGATTTTCACACACAACCATCTCTAGGGTTTACAGAGAATGGTGCAAAATAGAGAAAATATCCAGTGAGCGGCAGTTCTGTGTGCGCAAGTGTGATGCTATCATGTCAATATGGAGCAAAATCTCTGAGGAATATTTTCAGTACCATGTTGAATCTATGGCAAAGGCGAAAGGTCCAACCCGGTACTAGTAAGGTGTACTTAATAAAATGGCCAGTAAGTGTATTTATATATATATATATATATATATATATATATATATATATATATATATATATATATATATATATATATATATATATATATATACACACAGTTGAAGTCAGAATTATTAGGCGCCCTTTGATTGTTTTTTCTTTTTTAAATATTTCCCAAATGATGTTGAACAGAGCAAGGAAATGTTCACAGTATGTCTGATAATATTTTCTCTTCTGGAGAAAGTCTTATTTGTTTTATTTCCACTAGAATAAAAGCAGTTTTTAATTTTTTAAACACCATTTTAAGGACTAAATTATTAACCCCTTTAAGCTAAAATTTTTTTCAGTAGTCTTCAGAACAAACCATCATTATACAATAACTTGCCTAATTACCCTAACCTGCCTAGTTAACCTAATTAACCTAGTTAAGCCTTTAAATGTCACTTTAAGCTGTATAGAAGTGTCTGGAAAATTATTTAGTCAAATATTATTTACTGTCATCATGGCAAAGATAAAATAAATCAGTTATTAGAAATGAGTTATTAAAACTATTATGTTTAGAAATCTTCTCTCCATTAAACAGAAATTCAGGGAAAAAAATTAACAGGGGGGCTAATAATTCTTACTTCAACTGTATATATATATATGAAAACTGATATCTGTTAATCACCAACAGAGGGCGCTGAGATCGTTATAATCAGGTTTTCCATGACATCATTATGAACCTAGCCATTAGCCTATATCAGATGGATATTTCAAATGTAGAGACTATAGAATATATAGCCTATATAGTATCTGTATAAACCATAACTAAGTCACACCCTTCACTTTTATATATAATCAAAAACCTGACCCATAATTCGCCTAGTGATCCATCTATGTATCTAGATCTAGATCTATTTATATGCCGCAACCCTGATCTCTGGAACCCGGATCTCCTCCTTTTTATTTATTTGTTTGTTTGTTTATACATTTATTTTTATGCATTTATTTAATTATTTTGCAGGTTTGGTCCTCCATACAATAAACGTGAATATATAGTAATCATAATTAAATCACATCCCAGACTTACATGTAATGTAAAGACTGACCTATTATTCGGTCTATCCATGAGTCTATCTAGATACAGATCTATTTATAGGCCGCATCCCTGCTCCCTTGTAACCCGGATCTCCTCTTTTATTTATTTATTTATTTATTCATTCCATTTTTTGTTTTAGATCTCCTTCTCCTATGTGCATCCTCCAGCACCCATGTGGTGTGTTTAATATTGCATTTTTTTCTCTCTCTCTGCATGTGTGTGTGTGTGTGTGTGTTTAATATTGCATGTTCCTCCTCCAGTGGCGCAGGTGACGCGTCTCGTGAGCGCGCCGCTGCGTGGGGAACTAATGACCACTGGGGAGGTAAAGTCTTAGATGGGATACAGCTGCGGATACTAACATCCATATAGTGTCATTTTTGAGACACCATGCAACAATAATTCATATTTTTACTTTATCATGAGGGTCAAATATAGCACCGTGGTACGGGTAGACGTTAATAAAATGGGTAGTTTAATAAATAATATAAATAATTCTCGCCAACTTCCGGCCGAAGATGTATCTGTTTTAGCAGCGGGGACGCGTGTGGGCGGGGCTTCACGCAGCAGGTTTGTGTGTCTCTACAGCAGCATTGAAACGCACAGACAGACTCACAGACACGAGAAGAATACCGGAGAATAAATGAGACGCTGAATTCGCGACGGAGAGACGGAGAAAGCACATTTTGGACAGAGGTGAGTGAGTTTTTGCCGCTGTCACGTTCACCGGGATTTTGCGTGATCTTCTGTGTCTGCGGACAACCGACGGAGAACCGCTTATTCATGAAAGACAGCGCTCGGATGTGGATGTTGTGGCTTTATCAGCGGGATTTGCTCTTTTTTCCCAATCGTTTGTGTGGTTTTAAGATCAAATAACGGCGTCTGTGAGTTACATGTGCCTCCAGCTGAAGGTATGATGATGGTCGCCTTATATTCGATCTATAACAGCATCAACATATATGCATGTTCACAATAGACACAGCAATGTTCGTGTAATATTCATATTTTAGCCTATAATGTTGTGTTAAAACCAGTGGAGCTACTTAAACATTACATTAAAGCAAGTGGTATTGAAAATGTAACGTTTATTATTGTTTTATATGCAATATAGATGTAAAAATAATACAAAAGTCATCTATTTCATTCATTCATTATCTATCTATCTATCTATCTATCTATCTATCTATCTATCTATCTATCTATCTATCTATCTATCTATCTATCTATCTATCTATCTATCTATCTATCTATCTATCTATCTATCTATCATATAAACGTAATAATAATACAAAATGTCATCTAATTAATTCATTAAATGGTCTATCTATCTATCTATCTATCTATCTATCTATCTATCTATCTATCTATCTATCTATCTATCTATCTATCTATCTATCTATCTATCATATAAACGTAATGATACTAATACAAAATGTAATCTATTTCATTCATTAAAATATCTATCTATCTATCTATCTATCTATCTATCTATCTATCTATCTATCTATCTATCTATCTATCTATCTATCTATCGATCCATCCATCCATCCATCCATGTATCTATAAACGTAATAATAATAGAAAATGTCATCTAATTAATTCATTAAAAGATCTATCCATCTATCCATCCATCCATCCATCCATCCATCCATCCATCCATCCATCCATCCATCCATCCATCCATCCATCCATCCATGTATCTATAAACGTAATAATACAAAATGTAATCTAATTCATTCATTAAAATATCTATCTATCTATCTATCTATCTATCTATCTATCTATCTATCTATCTATCTATCTATCTATCTATCTATCTATCTATCTATCTATCTATCTATCTATCTATCTATCTATCTATCATTCAAACAATACCCATAGGTCAAGCTCTAAATATAAATATTACACAATACATTGTTTTCATTATACAGCTCAAAGCAATCATTGTGTTTCTATTTATGCAGGTTATGTTGTCTGTTGGTGTTATATGGCATTTTTTGGTATATATATTGTTGTCTTTTGGGTGAATCGCTGGTTTTTTTATTAGCTGAATGCATAAATGAAATAAAAATAGGGCCTAGACTCAACAGTCTGGAAATGCTCATTCAGTATTTACACTTTTGGGCGTGTTGCAGCTCATGACTGTGTTCAGACTGGACGAATGGGAAATCCAGAAACAAATAATACAAATAAATAAATGGTATTGTTTGGAAAATACCAGTTTTGCTGGATGCATTTGTGCTTTAAATCATTGGTGTTTCTTTATTCTCTTGGATCGTTTCGGAATGATAATAAATAGCATTAGCATTCATGATGTTCACCTATCTACGAAGCTTGTCTTTTTAGTAGCCAAACTACACTCGATTAGAGAGTAAGTTTGGCATATTTTGTTTTACAGAATGCAATGTTTATAGATATTTATGTGCAGTGTTGTTTTGATAATAGATGCTGGATTTGTGTGACATGTTAGATAAAAGCAGCGGTCAGTGGTTCATCTCGCTTTGGACTGAATTGGGTCACATGTATCAACAAAATCCCTAAAAACCAGTTAAGTCAAGCACATGTTTCTTTCGGGATATTACACCACAATCTGTAAAAAGGCCAGCAGAGTATCCTTCGCACACACTCTTGTGCTGCTTGTTCAAACTACGAGTTGAAACGACACAATTCTTAATTTTTAAGGGGATAACTTAATTGTTTTAAGTTCAATCCACATCAATTTGTAAAAAAAGACGAAGTGATTTGTGTATTTTGTGCATGCAGTGTATGTGCTTTTATACATAAAAATGTATAATAATGCATCTCTCCTGCAATCTTTCAAGCATGTAGGGTTTTTATTCCCATAACAATGTCGTCATCATTTTGATGGGTATTTTTAGCAGCGATTGTGTTGCACGTTTGGTTCTGTGAGATGCTCATCCAGTCTAATTTCGTCTAGGTGTGATGTAAGCAGTTTTGCATGCGGGACTCTAATTGCCCCCGAAAGCACATGCAGCTCTGCAGATCTATAGACCGATTCATTTATTGGGGGTTTGTGGTGCTGTCAGACAGAAGTGGGGGTCGGTGATTTTGAAGCAAGCACACCCTTGGGCCACACGTCACCATATGGTTTCAGTAACACCCTGTTTATCATCCCAAAACACGGGACATTAAAAAAAAAGCCAACCACCCCCTCACACACCCTCCAGATGTGCATTTGGCCTAGAAGCGATGCTGTGACTTCATACTCATTGTTATGTGAGTGTGTCTGACTGTACTTTATGGTCAGACCAGATCTGAAGAAGGTATTTAATAATAGGGCTGCACAATGCTGGGAAATACTGTTGCTGAGTAGGGCTGAACAATATATCGTTTGAGCATCGATATTGCAGTGTGTATAGCATATTTATTAAAGATTAAAAGGATATTATTTAAAAATATAGTTTATACTAGAGGTGTGAACCTACACTGGTCTCACGGTTCGGTTCGGTTACGATTATCATGCCATCGATTCGGTTCAATTCGATATCTCGGTGCATCACGGTGCATTGACGATGCTTTCCATACATTTATATTTTCTTCACAGCACAACAGTTCTTGTATTAAAATGTATATATATATTTATATACTTTTTGTAAAACAAATTTGTCCTTTAATACAAACAGTCAGATATATAAACTGTACCTTTAAACAACACGAGCATTTATAGACAATTTTGAGGGATGTAAACAAAAACAATGGTCCTAACGTATTTCCTGTTTTACATTTTTAATTTCTATTGCTTCTGAGAATCCAAAAAGGTCCACATATTGATAAAGAGTGTTATGATGGCTGATTTAAAATCAAGTTATGATTGAATTGCCTCTTGTTACAGTTAGGAAATAGTTTAACGTCAAGCAGGAAATGTTCATGGGCCAATGACATGACCACATTGAAATAGTCTATAGCAAATAAAATATAAATATCCCGATCGCTTTCTGAGCCTTGTCTACCAAGTTCTTTCTTACACCCCTTTGATTGGTCACGCGCTCAACAGAAAGGGCTGCGATTGGCTCTTACACGTTGGCGCTCTACACAGATGCACTCATGGGCCACAGTGAGAGAGAAATGGAGATTACTTTCATTCTCTTAATCGCCGTGAAATGGAGGCTTCTGCTGTAAGTGTCAGTGAAACACTGTCCTGCAAACACACACGCAGTGAAATTGTGCACAGTTTCTGAGTTTTTCGTAGTTAGAGCGATGTAAATACTCGGGCTCGCGGCTCGCCAACATGGGCATGTGAGATAAATGACGTCAGTACATAATAACCGGTTATGATTATTACTGAACCAATACCGAATTGTTCGCGTCTGCATTGCGGTGCACCGAAGAAACGATTAATTTTGACACCCCTAGTTTATACACTGATGTATGTTATTTTACGTGTAAGTATTCGATTTCTGTTCTTGAATACTGTTTGACTGCCTAGAAAACCATAAAGCACTGATTATTTTATTTTATTTTTGTTCTGTCATATTTTATATGCTTGTAATTTATATTTTATGCAGATGCACTGCATAGGAAAAGACTTGATCATCCCAGTCGATCTAAATTCATGAAATAGAGCTATTCAAGCCATCTGGTGGAATTATATTCATACAGTATCGCACTATATATCGCAGCAAAATAAAATATCGCAATGTCATATTTTTCTAATATCGTGCAGCCCTATTGCCGAGTATTACGATAATGATATTTCTTATGATAAAACATTTTTATTAGCTAAGTTTTTGAAATCATCTCTTTATGTAATGATATTAAAATAAACATTATTTATTCATTAGACTGAAAAACTGTGTAAAGATGCAAACGTTTAGTCTTTTAAAACACTGAATGAGTGAAAACCTCAGCAGATATTCCAACGCAATCTCACGGCAATTCTTAACTTTTTGATTTAGTGGCTAATTCGTATGAATTCGTACGATCTAATTCGTACAATTTAGTATGATTTGCTCATCACCCAATGACGGTTAAGGGTGGGGTTGGGTGCCACGCCTCCTTTTTAAAATCGTACTTTTTAAAGTGCCACTAAGCTGACAAAACGTAAAATACTTACGTTTCCTCGTGAGATCAAGCTGGATATTCTGACTCTGATTGGCTGTTGTCATTTTTTTCATGATTCTCCGCATTAGTGTTTATTTTCAGCTCTGAGTTCAGCTTTGAGATGCTCCAGCCAATAGCAGAACAGCAGCTACTGGGGAAGCGGGGCTGTAGATAGTACAACCTTGTCTGATCGGTCAAATTTAGATAAACATTCTATGCATAAACAAATGTAATTTATTACACATGTCTGCGATTATGTACTGCATATTGCATGTACTATTACCGCAATAACGATAATTTTGCGATGTATTGTCCAGCCCTATTTTATAATCATTTGGAGTGTCTCCTATAGTATGTTTACATCCGTCTTATGTCTAAAATCACTTTGATTTTGTAGTAACATACACTGCTGCATCAGCTATTTTAGGGTGGCACAATATTTCGTTTCAGCATTGATATCACAATGTTTCGCATCTGCTTTAGTCACATCTCAGGATCTGCAATGTCCAGTCAGGATTAGTAGATGATCAGGCAGAACAGTTAGAGAAGAGCTATTGCAGAGTTTTATCAATAGTAGAGTGAAAGCTTATTAATTGCATGTGTTTTAAGGCCTATTTGAGTTTTTTTTTTTTTTAAATGAGTCTAAAGCATCAAATGAGTCTTGTAGCATTAATAAATATTTAAAGAGTTCACACTTAGATATTGCTTGACGCTATTAGCAGGTTTGGCATGCTGTCCGGGGAGAGAACCCTAAGCTCGGAGATAATTGAGCCCAGGGCTCCCGCCTGGTCAATTGAGCACGTACGGGGAGTACGAGATCAGGTAGTTCTCGAGAGCTCCCCGTGGTAAAGAAAGAAAGGTGGAAAAGGGGTGGATGGGGGGTTTCTTCGGAAAACGAACATAAGGGAGTAATATTTGCTAGGCTACTTATAGTGAGTTTGGATTAATCTGATTGGCTATCTAATGATTGTAGATGAGAGACCAGCTGCGGTCAATTATATCACGTGCTCCTCTTGAAATTAGTTTGTGAAACTTCACGAATTTTATTGAATTATTTAAATGATGCAGACTTGCATTCAATTTACAATGTATATTTTGCTAGCTCACTTTGTTATTCTTAAGGTGAATCCATGCAAGTTAATCTACTGATATTTTTTTTTTATTTGTTGTTGTTGTTTTGGTTATCTTCAATTAAAGTCTGATCATTTGCTTTCGCATTTGGAGTTGTGTTTTTTTGTTGACAACAACCTGAGAGCTTCTATAGCAATTGCTTACCAATACACTCTCTTACCGTTAGTTTGCTATGAGGGAATGATGTACAAAAGAAAGTCCCTTCCCCTACTAGGCTTGGGCCGATAGACGATGCTATCGTCCATCGCCGATAGACATCTCAATGCTGATCCATCGCCCCGCCCCCTTTGCAAACCCGCTCGTGAAAAATACACACTCAGGCCCCGTTTAGACTAATACAGCTTACTTTTAAAATGGCGTTTTAGAACGAAAATTACCCACGTCCACACTGGCGTTTCATCTAGCATTTCTGAACAGCCCTCCGTCCACTGAAAACGCACATCACGTGACCACAGCCACACACACGCACACAGCCACGGACACACACACTGTCATGCGCTCGTCTGAGCTCCAGAGAACAGTTTACGTCGGACAGTTTATCAAGGATGATAGTGGATCGCGTCTCACTATAGTTGTTAAACGTGATATTTAATTAATCTTGTCTCTATCCAGGGCTTAATTTGTGCCGGAACACACCGGATTCGGATCCGGCACCTCATTTTACCGATCTCCCTCCTCCCCTGTCCACTGTTCATTTTCACTTTGTTCCGCGACTCCCCAACCCTCATCACTTTTGTCCGCGACACCTCAGCGCCGCTCACTTTTGTCCGCGAGCAACCGTCTCGCCGCTCACTTTTGTCCGCGAGCAACCCCTGCGCCGCTCACTTTCGTCCGCGACACCCCTCCGCCATCCACCGCACCAAACAAATGACTGAGACGGATCACTCTGCTCACTCATGCCAGTCCCGTGGAAAAAGTGATTGACAGCTGGTAATTTGTGTGTAACTTATCTTTATTTGTTTATGATTTGGTTATGGGTAGGCACACACGGAATCTGCGCGCGCAGAATTCCGCAGATTTTCCGCAGTATTCTGCAGATTTTTAGCCCATCATTAATTCTGTTTATTTACTTGAGTAAATGTGTGTAAATCTGAATTTATTCAGTTTTTAAATTACACATATTTCACATATTAAGGTTTTAGTTATGAGACTCCCAAAATAATTCCGCAGAAATCCGCAGATTTTTATCAAAATTCTCAGCAGAAATTGCAAAAAACGTCCGCAGATTCCGTCTGGCCCTGGTTATGGGTAAAACAAAGACCAGGTAGTTGAAACTGTAGGCTACAAATAATTAATTTGTTATGAATTAATGAATTATTCATAAATAATTTATTCACCTCCGCCTATGAAGACGATGCCATCGTCCATCGTGATGTTTCACATTAGACATCGTACGATGCTAAATTGGTCAACATCGCCCAACCCTATCCCCTACTCAATATTCCAATTCAGTTGGACGTACATCGACGTACTGAAATAAAAGTCTCAGCAACTTTAAGTGTTATTTATTTTACATCTGATTTTTCCAGTTTTGTACTCGAATACCATTAGACTCTCCAAAAAACCCTAAGGCACCGTTTATCTCATTCATATCTTTGCATTGTGTTTGTCTATGCTTGTCGTTTACAGTGCTCAGCATAAACGAGTACACCCCATTTTGAAAATGAATATTTGCATTTGAACAAAACAGGTTTATTAAACAGATATATTTATTCAAATAATATTTTATTCACAGAACATCTTTAGCAATGGAAAGATAATACATTTAAGTTCATGCAAAATATTGCAAAAAAAATTACAAACTACAATATTTAAAAAAAAATGTATATATATTTTTGGTTTCTCTTGATTTTTGCTATTTTTGAAAAGTTTATTTAATATTCGTCCCTAACATATACATTTGGGCTACAAATTTTTTAACTATTATTGTAAGTTATTTTGATAGATTAGCTCCAGATCTGGCTTCAGTACTGACTAATCTAGTGTATATGCACAAATATAATATTGTAAATCTTCCTATGGAACATATTAATTTAAATGAGAGGTTTGTGGGGTGTATATTCATCTATGCTGAGCACTGTATTATATGTTATTCAATGCAGATGCTCTCCCCTTCAAAACCATCCCAATCAAAACTGATTTATCTTCAAACAGAGCTATTCAAGTCATCTGATGGAATTGTATTAATTGTGCAGCCATGTTTGTTTCGTCCTGCTATTATTAACATGCAGCATCAGCAATCTGATTACAAGCAATCAGTTTAGAGACGTTACTGTTTTCACCTGATATTTGTGTAATATTAATAAGACTTTTGCATCTTATTTTTTCATGCTCAAAAATGCTTGAGTACTGTTGAATAAACGATAGAGCTATGGTGAAAAATATTTTGAGAAATTCATTCTGAGTTTAGTTTTTAACAGCTTTATAAACAGCCTTACTGTTCATGCATCTAATTCCTTCCAAACACCACTGGAACCTAAAATAATCATTAATAAAGTTGGGAAAGGTTTCAGTAAATAATGCAAATAATGGCATAAGGAAAATAATTTAGGCAAGGCAAGTTTATTTATATAGCACATTTCATGTGGCAATTCAAAGTGCTTTACATAAACAGGAATAAAAGAGACAAGTATAAGAACATAAAAACAAATAATACAAGTGATTAAAAACAGATTAAAATGTGTTAAACAGGTTATAAAAGAATGAAAAAGACATAATAGTGTGATCTGTGGGATGTAGCACAGTGCTCATTCAGTAAAGGCACAGCTAAACAGATGTGTTTTCAGTCTGGATTTGAATGTGCCTAATGTTGGAGCACATCTGATCATTTCTGGGAGCTGATTCCAGCAGCAGAGGGCGCTGTTAGTAGCTGAAAGCTGATTCACCCTGCTTTGACTGAACTCTTGGAATTTCTAGTTTATATGATCCTAAAGATCTGAGTGATCTGTTAGGTTTGTATTCAGTGAGCATATCTGTAATGTATTGAGGTCCTAGGCTATTTAGTGATTTATAGACCAGTAATAATACTTTAAAATCTATTCTGAATGTAACTGGGAGCCAGTGTGAAGACCTGAGGACAGGTGTGATGTGCTCTGATTTTCTGGTTCTGGTCAGAATCCCGGCCGCAGCGTTCTGGATGAACTGCAACTCTGACTGTCTTTTTGGGAAGGCCCGTGAGGAGGCCGTTACAGTAATCCACCCTGCTGCTGATGAAAGCATGAACAAGTTTTTCCAAGTCCTCACTGGAAACAAAGCATCTGATTCTTGCAAGGTTTTTGAGATGATAGTATGCTGATTTACTAACTGCTTTCACATGACTATTGAAACTCAGATCTGACTCCAGAGTCACACCAAGATTTTTGACCTTATTTTTAGTTTTTTGGCCCTTTGGAGCGACTTATTACACCCATGTGATGAATCAGGTGGCTCCAATATTTGTGCCTTCTTTACTGTTGGTTGCTAGGTTACCAATACTACAGTCAGCCGCTCTTAACAACTTGATGGAAATGCATTTATTTATTTATTTATTTACCTTTCGCAAACTTTGAAAACATTTGCTTTAGGATGAAATCTCGCTACTGATACAAACAAAAACCATTAAGTTGGTTTTACTGTATCAGTTTGAATATTAAACCTAATTCTGGATGTGCGTGCAAGGTGGATGTACATTAGCAGCACAGAAACTGCATCTTCATGACTGAACTTTCCAGGCTTCAGATACAACTGCAGTGTTTGAAGGTCAAAGTAGATATGGCTGGCATTATGCAAGTTTGTTACAAACCGAGTTAAGTTTGCGCATGAGCCGTAATTACTGGCATCTAGTTTCAGGCAGTTCCGAGCTACCTCTTTCTTTTGGGAGACAATAACTCCATTTATTCTCAAGCTTTGATCTTTTTTTACACGTACAGAAATCATAACGGAGCTCTTTAAAGAACAAATGATAAGCAAAAGCACATGTGAATCTCTCGTAGAGCATTTAAGGCTTCTGTCAAGGAACCCTGTTTTTTATGGTTCAAGGATGATGATGTGGAAATTTTTCACTGCAAGCTGTTTGACGGCAACTGAGGTCAAGCAACCCCTGGGGTCTTGTGGATAAAAATAAAACGACGATAAATTTTTTCATTATTTAGGACATGCCACTGTTTAGAAGTTTGGGGTTAATAATATTAATATAAATACTAATGAAGTGTTTTGAAGGAATTCACAGTGAGACTACTATAATATTCTATACTATACTATACTATACTATACTATACTATACTATACTATACTATACTATACTATGATATATTATGATATATTATACTATACCAAACTATTCTCTACTATACTATACTATATTCAATTCAATTCATGTTTATTTATGTAGCGCTTTTACCATGTACAGTTGCAATCAGAATTATTCAACCCCCTGATTTATTAGCCCCCCTGATTATTTATTTTCCCCATTTTCTGTTTAACGGAGAGAAAATTTTCTCAACACATTTCTAAACATAATAGTTTTAATAACTCATCTCTAATAACTGATTTATTTTATCTTTGCCATGACGACAGTAAATAATATTTGACTAGATATTTTTAAGACACTTCTATACAGCTTAAAGTGACATTTAAAGTGACATTTAAAGGCTTAACTAGGTTAATTAGGTTAACTAGGCAGGTTAGAGTAATTAGGCAAGTTATTGTATAATGATGGTTTGTTCTGTAGACTATTGAAAAAATATATATCTTAAAGGGGCTAATAATTTTAATGTTAAAAAAATGGGTTTTTAAAAATTAAAAACTGCTTTTATTCTAGCCAAAATAAAACAAATAAGACTTTCTCCAGAAGAAAAAATATTATCAGACATACTGTGAAAATTTCCTTGTTCTGTTAAGCATCATTTGGAAAATATTTAAAAAAGAAAAAAAATTCAAAGGGGTTCAATAATTCTGATTGCAACTGTAGATTGTGTCAAAGCAGCTTGTATAATATAATACTATACTAATTAGGGCTGAAAAATATATTGTTTGGGTATCGATATTGCAATGTGTGTATCTGCAATAGTCACGTCGCAGGATTAGATTATTTATTAAACATTAAAAGATACAGATATTATTAAATTTTATGATATTTTTTTATCATTTATATTATGACGGCCATGTGATTTTACATTTGATTGTTCAATTATTGTACTTAAATACTGTTAGACTCCCTGGAAAACCATAAAGCACTGATTATTTATTTATTTTTGCTTGTAATTTATTATAATTTATGCTGATGCACTGCATAGAAAAAGACTTGATCATCCCAGTCTATCTGTATTGATGAAATCTTTCCAAATAGAGCTATTCAAATCATCTGGTGAAATGTTTTTTTGAATCGCAATATATTTCTCAACAAAACTAATTATCGCAATGTCTGATTTTTCCAATATCATGCAGCCCTAATACTAATGATTTTAACCTATATATAAACATAAGTACTATATGATCACTATGTACAGTACTATATATTTCTCAGTGAATATCAAGCGGCAACCTCCCGCTCTCCCTTGTGGAACAAATACAGAAGTAACTGAAACTGCAATTCATCGAAATTCCGTTAGTCCTGGCTCCATAATAGAGCAAATTTCTATTGAGCCCACTGTTAAAATGGCCAACTTTACAGCAGACAAAAAGGTGTTTACAGCCTGGTACAAAGAACGATTTTGGTTCATATAGCTAATATTACCCTTCATGACAACTGTGAGGGGGGTGAATTTTTTATTTTTTTTTATAACCCACTTGAGTGATAGCTAAGTCTTGCTGGTCGCCATCACTTCACCTCAGCTGATTCCGGCTGATTAGCCGCTGATCTCGGCATATTCATCGTATTTTTGTGTTATATGTGGCTTTACACAGTCAGTTGCCTTTTGGAATTATTTCTTACAATTATCAGATAATATGGCATGCTGTGTGCACTTAATTGTGCTCACAAACCATTCATGTGGGCTCCATTTCCCAGGTGAGTGAAATTATATGCTTATATTATCACTTAACTCATCTCTATAAATGTATTTGTTTTATTTAAAATCATTTATCATTTATATTTTTCTTTAGAGCTGTAATGCCCTCCAGAATCTGACAGATTGATTAGCTGTAGGCTGAACAGTCATCTGAAGCGTTGTCATACAGTGTTATGCCTGAATTTCATTAATAGCCTTGCATTTACGAACACGGACTATATCTGAAGTATTTGAATAGAAGTTTTTCCTCCTGTAGAAAAACATCATAAGAACAATGTTTAGTGTATTACAATAGTGTTTTTAAAAGTCTAAACACTTTATTGATATAGTGTATAGCCAAGCACATGTGGTCAGAACAGAAACGAGTTGCAGGTAATGAAGTATTAAACATTTCCCCCATAGAAAAGCCTGTCTAAGCAAAATGCCAGCTGTAGCTCTGCTCACGTTCCGCCTCTTTGCCCTTGTTTGGTATCTCCCGGTCGGACTCGCGAACAAAATGGCAACGGTTGGCCACGCCTACTGGTACCTTCGTTTGGGTTCTTCAGAAACCTATGGGTCGTCAGTCTATGGTGAATATAGACAATATATTTTGGTACCATTTAAACCAAAAAAAAAAGTTAAAATAAGAGTTTGGTTATCGGCGCCAATAGCCTGGAGGTAAAGTGCGGCAACATATAGCACTGAGATGCTCATGGCGACCCGAGTTCGATTCCCAGCTCGAGGTCCTTTGCTGATCCTTCACCCCTCTCTCTGCTCAACATGTATTCCTGTCTCAACTCCACTGTCCTATCAAATAAAGGTGAAGACCCCTAAAAATATAATTATTCAATAAAACTAAATAAGAGTTAAGTCTTTCAGAATACAGGCAGTGCAGAATTATTCGGCAAGTTGTATTTTTGAGGATTAATTTTATTATTGAACAACAACCATGTTCTCAATGAACCCAAAAAACTCATTAATATCAAAGCTGAATATTTTTGGAAGTAGTTTTTAGTTTGTTTTTAGTTTGAGCTATTTTAGGAGGATATCTGTGTGTGCAGGTGACTATTACTGTGCATAATTATTAGGCAACTTAACAAAAAACAAATATATACCCATTTCAATGATTTATTTTCACCAGTGAAACCAATATAACATCTCAACATTCACAAATATACATTTCTGACATTCAAAAACAAAACAAAAACAAATCAGTGACCAATATAGCCACCTTTCTTTGCAAGGACACTCAAAAGTCTGCCATCCATGGATTCTGTCAGTGTTTTGATCTGTTCACCATCAACATTGCGTGCAGCAGCAACCACAGCCTCCCAGACACTGTTCAGAGAGGAGTACTGTTTTCCCTCCTTGTAAATCTCACATTTGATGATGGACCACAGGTTCTCCATGGGGTTCAGAGCAGGTGAACAAGGAGGCCATGTCATTAGTTTTTCTTCTTTTAGACCCTTTCTTGCCAGCCGCGCTGTGGAGTACTTGGACGCGTGTGATGGAGCATTGTCCTGCATGAAAATCATGTTTTTCTTGAAGGATTCAGACTTCTTCCTGTACCACTGCTTGAAGGTGTCTTCCAGAAACTGGCAGTAGGACTGGGAGTAGAGCTTGACTCCATCCTCAACCTGAAAAGGCCCCACAAAACTGGTGGCAAGTGGCATCTTGGCAGCTGCACGCTTGACTTTTCTCAGTTCATGGGCAGTTTATTTTGCGCCTTGGTTTTTCCACACGCTTCTTGCGACCCTGTTGACTATTTTGAATGAAACGCTTGATTGTTCGATGATCACGCTTCAGAAGCTTGGCAATTTTAAGAGTGCTGCATCCCTCTGCAAGATATCTCACTATTTTTGACTTTTCGGAGCCTGTCAAGTCCTTCTTTTGACCCATTTTGCCAAAGGAAAGGAAGTTGCCTAATAATTATGCACGCCTGATATAGGGTGTTGATGTCATTAGACCACACCCCTTCTCATTACAGAGATGCACATCGCCTAATATGCTTAATTGGTAGTAGGCTTTTGAGCCTATACAGCTTGGAGTAAGACAACATGCATAAAGAGGATGATGTGCTCAAAATACTCATTTGCCTAATAATTCTGCACTGCCTGTAGAAACATAATACATTTCAATTCAAATGAGTTCCTGCAAAAATAATTACAAACTACAAAATTTCAACTAAATTGGATATTTTTAATGTTTCTCTTGATTTTCCTTGTTTATTAATTTTTATTTTATATTTTCTCCAACATATTCATTTGTGTGTTCAGTTTTTTTTTGTTAGATTATTTCCAGTTTTGGTACTTACTAATATAATGTATGCACAAAAATATTATTGCAAAGAATCATATGGAAAATATTAGTATAAAAGAGAGATCTGTGTGTACTCGGGAGTGTACTGGTTTATGCTGAGCAATGTACTAACCAATATATATTAACCAAAATATATGACGTGTTTAGATGCAAAAACCTCTAAGTGCCGTCTGAAATTGTCATCTAAACTAAACATTTTTCTCAGGCTGTTGTGTGTAGTTTCAGTAATTTAACTCTTAGTGCAAAGAAAAGGTTATTTTCATTTCACTTTTCATTCAAGTGAAATAACTCAGCATAAACATAGGAGGCTGAGAAAAACAATTTTTAGAGGACAATTTCAGGTGTTTAGAGGTTTTTACATGTTGATTTTGCCATGAATATTGATCCTGACATGGCTTTAAACAATAAATAAAGAATCAACATCATTTAAATCATCTCTTAAAGCATACTTTTAGGGTAGCTTTTATTTGATTTTATTAGATTTTTAGATCTATTACTATTATTATTATTTCATGTGTTTTTAATTATTATATGATTTTTTTTGCATTCACCCTTGTATGTATCTTTTACTGCTGCACATTTTATGTGTCTGTAAAATGCCTTGAAATGCTACTTTAAAGGCGATATATAAATATAAAGTTTAATATTATTATTATTATTATTATTCATAATAAAAAAAATTGTGACCTTAAAATGTGGTGAGCGCGGTGGCTCAGTGGTTAGCACTATCGCCTCACAGCAATAAGTTCGCTGGTTTGAGTCCTGGCTGTGTCAGTTGGCGTTTCTGTGTGGAGTTTGCATGTTGCATGAATTGGGTGAACTAAATTGTCTGTAGAGTATGTTTGGGTATGAGACTGTATGGGTGTTTTCCAGTGATGGGTTGCAGCTGGAAGGGCATCCTCTGCATAAAACATATGTCGGATAAGTTGGCGGTTCATTCCGCTGTAGCGACCCCAGATTAATAAAGGGACTAAGATGAAGGAAAATGAATGAATTATTTTTATTATTTATAATAAAATAATTGTGATGTATTAAACTAGCATTATTGTCTCCTCTAAACAACAGAATCCATCCACGCTGAATAAAAGTATTAATTTCTGTCTGAAACCCTTTCTAACCCGAGCTTTTGTGTGCATGGAAAAGAATAAAAAAGGAGCTCCTACTGTTGAGTCTTGTGAGAATGTTTTTTTTCCTGGTCTCTCTGCGAGTGTTACTAACAAAAGCAAGAATGCAGAGAGTGTAAGCCAGTTACAGCAGCAGACAATGCAGCTACTCTCAACCATAGCAGAGATGGCCATAAACGTGGTTTAATCCTGAGGTCACGTCTTTACAGCAAAAGAGTGCGAGATGCCTGTTTGCAGGGGCGAATTTTATGGGACTGCTTAGAGGCGTGTAATATAATGAGGAGTCCGCTGTTCCTTGATCTTTTGAAATTGTTCAGTGTGCTCTGATTTAGGGCTGGGCGGTATATCGAGTTCTAGGGATATATCGATATGATTCTCCAACGCGATGCGGGATTATCCAATATCCTTCATATCGATATGGTTTGAGGCCACATGTGCACATTCTGCGGGAAACAGACCACTCCAAGGTAGCACGCGAGCTCCAATTGCACAAATGTGCACATGCATGCCCTGAGTCATACAAAAGATTTGGTAAAAATGAACTAATCATTCAAGAACGACCCATCACTACACCCGACATGGAGGAACACGCAGTGCCGGTCAACACAGAAAACGTACTGGGGTGCGTTTCCCAAACTACGACGTAACTCGCGGCTGAACTTTCATAGTGCGATGCATCGTTTGGCAAAAAAACGATGTAGTGACGAGTGTTTCCCAAAACCGGTAGTTTCTCTGTCGCAGATCCATCGCTTGAACCACGTTAGTTATAACGTAAAAACACTCATAATTATGCTCTAAACGGGGTGGAGTAACAACTTCTTTAGAGAACAACCCCATCAATTCTTTGTGCAAATTATATTGTTTTACACAAACACGCATTTAAAATAAAATCCGATATTAGTTTTGGTAAAAACATGCACTCGCTTTCCATATTAAATAAAATAAATGTAAATGGCACATATAGGGCCAATGTTTGCTTTACTAATATTATTGAGAAGTTGAACATTACATATTCTATTCTAAAACATAAAATCACTTACAAAAGCTAACACTATTCTAATATCATATATAAATCATATCAATAAATAAATAATGAGGCGATTTATTATAAATATATTTACTTTAATAATAATATTGATGATGATGATGATTATTATTATCATTATTATTATTTAGGATATTGTTTATTTATTTAAAAGAAAATTACAATTTGACACATGCAAACCACAGCAGAAAGTTCTAACCAACAGACCCATGTCATATACAGCAGAGAAACTTAATAAATAACCCACTATAAAATAAAAGAATGTGCTATGTTTTTTATTTTCACAAGCTTTGGAGACGTAACATAATTTCCGTTTTTAAATATACCTATAGTTTTCGCCATGAGGCTGTGTTCAAAATGATATTAATGTTTTCAAAGTGCACTGCGAAGGGAGCACAATTGTAAACATGAAGATCGCTAAAACTGAACTGTAAAAATACTTTGAAAGCAAATTTCACCTAAGAGAGATGACCTTAATGCTTTTTTATTTTTAATAATTCCAATTTTGAATGTTAGAATGTTCTAAATGAATAGGGCATAGGGGGGATAAGTGGGAATAGAACACAGCCAGGAACTATGCTTTTAACTACAGCTCCAGAGGTGTCGTTTCAAGTGCTTAAGTTTGCGATGGAGTTTGCGAATGTTCGTTGGAGCGATGGATTTGGGAAACAGCAAATCAAAGAACTATGTTTGTAACGACGGAACTTGCGACCTTAGTTGGCTAACGATGGTTTTAGGAAACGCACCCCTGGTCAGTAAAAAGAAAAAAAAAACAATGGTTCACTTATCTGGAGATGGTTCGAATTTAAAACTTTGATGAGCAGCAAAAATAGCCCATCTGCGGGGCTTTGTGCTACAACTTTGGCCACAAAGACCACGCAGCCGCAAACCAAAACATCTGCCCCAAAACAAAGCTCTCTGGAAGCATCTTTCACCCGAAGTGTGCCTTACGAAACGAAAAGTCACTAGTGGCACGATATAACTAATGCGGTAACGTATCACGTTTTTATTTGAACCTGTGAACCATTCGCCAAGTGCTAGTAGTTAAAGGATTGTTATGCTGGTAAAATGATTGTTTGCAGTAATGACTGTTTACATTTATAAGCTTAACCAGCATTTCATCACAGTACTTTGCAGTGGTGTAAAGTACTTGAGTAAATGGACTTCGTTACTTTACTTAAGTATTTTCTTGGCTACTTTGTACTTGTACTGAGTATCAAAAATATAAGCAACTTTTACTCTTTACTTGACTACATTTTTGATTGAATATATGTACTCTTTACTCCACTACGTTTGAACAGATGCTTACCGTTACTCATTACATTGTGCACGACAAGTCGGCATCTTGATCTACCACAGCTAATTTGTTGGGCGGATGAGGCGATATCGCCATCTTCAGGGTGCTGAAGGTACTGTATGCTATTTATAAGCTAAATCATGTGAATGTAATTTAGCAGCTTGCCTAATACCAGGTGTTTAATTAGCGACATGGCTGCAGCCAGTGATGAAGCCGAAGCTTGAATTTATAGTTTACTAAGTTGAAAAATTTTAATACAGAGAAAACATCTTAATCAATTGAAAAACTACTCAAAATAAAAATATTGCCCCCCTCTGATACTGAGAGATGAACCATTTATGGGAAAATACTGAACATATATCGTATACCGTCATTCCTCCTAAAAATACAGAGATATGATTTTTTGCCCATATCGCCCAGCCTTACTCTGATTATGAAATTAAGCTGAAATAGCATCCCCTTCCACCCTAGAGTTGTCACGATACTGGAGTTTGGTACCTTTTGGTACTGAAATTTTAAAAACGTCCATTTCCTGCTAACATTTAAGCGATGTTGAGCACATTCCTAAACTGCGCTGATTTGCCATTGTGTTCAGATGCTCAACAGAAATGACTGTGATTGGCCGTGAAGGTCATCAGTTCACTGAACTCACAGCTGTTTACTGAGTGTAACCACAGATGCAGGGACACTGGAGCATTTCAAAGCTGTGTTGATCAGCTGGTTTGTCTAGCTGACATACGAGAGATCCACTGATGAATCGCGGCTTTTAAAACGCTCCAGTGTAAACAGCGGTGAGTTCGGTGAACTGATGGCCTTCACGGCCACGTTTAAAATATCGTGCAGCCTTACTTTTAGAATGTAGTGTAGGTATGCAAATTGGGCCGCAGTAAATGTTTCTTAATGGCAGAGCTGTGAAAAACATCACAAATACTGCAGAAGACCTACTGGAACTCATGGACCCAAGAATCTCACAGAAATCAGTCAAGTTTGGTAAAGTAAAATTACTGGTTTGGGGTTACATTCAGTATGGGGGTGTGCGATAGATCTGCAGAGTGGATAACAACATCAACAGCCTGAGGTATCAAGACATTTGTGCTGCCCATTACATTACAAACTACAGGAGAGGGCAAATTCTCCAGCAGGATAGCGCTGCTCCTCATACTTCAGCCTCCACATCAAAGTTCCTGAAAGCAAAGAAGGTCAAGGTGCTCCAGGATTGGCCAGCCCAGTCACCAGACATAAACATTATTGAGCATGTCTGGGGTAAGATGGAGGCGTTGAAGATGAATCCAAAGAATCTTGATGAACTCTGGGAGTCCTGCAGGAACGCTTTCTTTGCCGTTACAGATGACTTTATTAATAAGTGATTTGAGTGATTGCAGAGATGTATGGATGCAGTCCTCCAAGCTCATGATGGAGTCAGACACAATATTCATTCTGTTTCCACTGCAGCATGACTTTATATTCTATACTGGACATTATTTCTGTTCAGTGACAAGACTTTTGTCTAAGCAAAGTCAGACCTTACTGTCCTAATGAAATCATGAAAAATCAAGACATGATCATATTTTATTTTGGTCAAATAAGCGTAATCTAGAGGCCTTTGCCTTTCATATAAGCCACTTCTGATACCAAATGATCAACTAGAAATCAAGTTATTATTTGTTGTTCCTAAAACTTGGATAGATGGCAAGACTTTTGTCAGGTAGTGTGGTATATGCTTTACTTGTTTGTGTTTGTGTGTGTGTGTGTGTGTGTGTGTGTGTATATATAATAATTTTAATTGGATGTATATACCAAAATGGGATGTCCAGTGTTTGACCCTTGTAAGTGTATGCATAGTAAACATGTTTGTGAATCTTAAAGACTGGCTTTGCTCAGGATGTGTATAATGAGAGCTTGATGCAGCGCTCAGTAACAGGATTGTATAACTTAATTTATCAGCGCCAATGCAAGTCTGTGTATCATTTGAAGGTTCAGTGAGTTTGCAGCATTGGTGCGGGTTTTGAGTTTGCGTTCTTGTGGCCCAGTTTTCCCTGGCTTTTTTATCATTATGCAATACCTGTCATTGTACGTTATCATCTCAGCACACGGCCCTGAATGACTACAGAAGAAAAGAGCCACTGCATTTCTGTCCCAGCCCCCTTCATTCAACCAGCTCGACTCCTACTCCTCCTCCCGCTCAGCCTGTATGTCACATTTATCTTGGATTGTCACGGTCAGGACAGACAGAAAACACCACAACACTCAGACTGTGCTAATACACCATTGCAGCATGCTATAATTACTCAGAAACCCTTAGCAACACCATAGCAACAGGGCTGGATTAACATAAGGGTGGGGCTTTTTGATTGCCTGGACAATTATTTTGTGGTTTGATGCCAGGAAATGCATCATTGCAATTAGGGTTGGGCGATGTTGACAAATTTGGCATCGTATGATGTCTAATGTGAACATCGGCGATGGACGATGGTATCGTAGGCGGGGTGGGGGTGGTTGTTGTTAAATATCAATTAATTCATAACGAATTTGTAGCCTATCGTTTTCACTACCTGACCCACATGGTCTTTGCTTTACCCATAACCAAACCATAAATAAATAAAGTTACACACAAATTACCACCTGTCAATCACTTTTTTCCGCGGGACTCTGGCATGATCAGGCGGAGTGATCTGTGTCATAATGGCTTTTCCCCACAGCTGGTGGCGGAGACCAGACGAGAGTTTGTTTGGAGTTCACTGTAATTTGTATTGTGATTAATGATAACTTCCTTATTTTATTATTATTATGAGGACATAATAACAAGTAAAGATGCTAGAGCTCGACCGTTTTGGTCACACTTGCGCCTGATATTTTATGCGACCTAAAATATGTATTTGAATGCATTTGTGCTAGTGCATACATTTTTACCGTGCGACCTGTTTTCACTGCAAAATCCTCACCGCGTGCGCGGATTTAGGAGACATTTATGCAGAATGCAACTTTGCACCTAAAGACACCAAACGCAGCGCTCAGGAACAGATTAAAACAGTTGTCATGTGAACTTGCTCAAGTACAAAAGCCCTCAATGCTTGCCCCACCTTTGTGCTCTTCCTATTGGCCCACTGCGCTAGAACTGAACGCGAATGGATTGGTTAATATCAGCTGTCAATCACTCAGTCAACGCCTTCTTCGTTCACATGATAGGAGCAACAGCCGCGGAAATGTGACGCGCTTAAGATGAGAGAATGAAAATAACACTGACAGATTTAGTTTTAGAAACCACCTAAAGTTAAATAATGGCACATCTTATTAGTGATCATGTGCTGAATGTTAATCCACCATTTACACTTTTGCAAGAGTGGATAAAAGACTTCCAGTGGCTTCAAGTCCGCTATGAAAATAACTAAAGCCATTCACTGTACAGTCTGTGGGACGGGGTTTACAGGTAACAGCGTTTGCCACTGAATCTACACATTTTAAGCGTGAGAGGTACTGTATAATCCTCATGATGTATTTAATCCTCACGTGGAAACAGCAGCTATAAGTATAATATAACACAGCTCATGAAAAGACCGTTATTGCTATTAAGATGACATGCAAATAATAAGTTATATATCAAAATGCGTGTGGGGCGGGGCGATGGATCACGATGCCGGCTCAGCATCGTGAAGTTTATCAGCCATCGGCGATGGACGATGACATCGTCTATCGGCCCAACCCTAATTGCAATATGCAGGGTTCTTCTGGGTTATGGCATTTCTGGAATATCATGGAAAAGGTTTATTTCAGACATTCATTCATTCATTTTTTTTTAGTCTCTAATGTATCAAAGGTCGGCACAGCGGATTAAACCGCGAACTATTTCGGCACATGTTTTTGCGCAGCAGACGCTTTTCCAGCCTCAACCCCGTACTGGAAAACACCCACACACTCTCAAATTCACACACTCATACACTACAGCCAATTTAGTTTATTTAATTTACCTATAGACGAATTACCGGTTAGTAAACATTTAGGATGTGAGCGCATGCAGCGAGATTGCAGAAAAAAAGCACTGCATTTACAGCGAGGGAATGACATCCGATGCGGTACAGAGTTTATTGTTGTATTAGAGATAAGTTATATTGATTACATATTATATATATATTATTTACAAAATGTTTTCAGCGTATTATAACAGCTTGTCACCCAGTGATAAGCACAGTTATTCAGCAAAATTAACGTTAAAGTGAGCGGCGTTCATCTGACAGGTCCATTTGCGATAGCACACTCCCAATGGATATTGGATGAGATGAAATGGTCAAGCATCCAGCCCCAAATATACAACTATCTCATTGAAACTCCAAGTGATTTTACAAGAGAGAAGTTAAAGGCCTACAAGTCTTTGGATGCCATCAATTTAGTTCTGTGTAGTCATGTTCAGGAAATGATGTTCTGTGATGAACAGATTCAAAACTTTATAGTGCTAAAAACCGAGGATCTGCCTAGCCAAAGACAAGAAGACGGAGCTATACAAGGCCTGGGTAATCATCAACAAGCAAAACAACTGCATTCTGACAGCGAACTGCACCTGTACGGCAGGATATGTGAACTTACACTTGTACATTTCATTCTTCATTCAGTGTCCGCAGTTTAATTCACCATATTTAACTGTTTTTGCTGAAATCATTGCTGCAATCAAAAACGAGTAATGTGTATGATTCCGCATAGCGTAGCAACTTACCTGATATGAAATGAGAACTGCTGAGTCGAGCATTTTTAATTAGGTCCTCACTCCATTCAGCTCTTCTGATGGCTGTTAGCCAAAGATGTCTGCGGTTGGCATTAAAAGCAGTGTGGTGTACATTAAAATTAAAGTTTTTTTTAAAGTCGAATTTGGCATCCTACCACACAACACGGCATGTTTGCTATTGCAACCGGTCTTATTTTGCAACTGCTATGCACAGTTGAACCCGTTTTTAAAATTTCATTATCGATTGGTACCGAATTCCAGTATCGTGACAACCCTGATGTAGGTGTGTCAGACTCAGTTCCTGGAGGACCACAACACAGTTTAGTTCCAACTCTAATTAAACACATCTGATCTAGGGCTGGACAATAATTCGATATCAATATATATCGCGATAGAATTTTTTTCAATAACGATGATATGATTTTTGAACCCATTTCCGATATTTCGATATAAATTTGCATATATATAAATATATATATATTATTATTTATATAAGATCTTATACATGTATCACTTGTCACTAAATGACGTTCAGTGCTCAGCCGTCAGAAAGAGCATGATCTGATCTCACTTACGTGATGACGAATAACACAGACACGCTGCCAGCGCTCAGCACAGCTGGTGGTTAAGCTGCGCCGCAGAAAGTTTTAGCTACAAAATGAGTGCTCTGAATACAGATGCGAATGAACAAGCTTCTACAAGTAAGAATGCAGACGAAATAGTTGATAAGAAAGGAAAGACTAATGCAGTGGTGTAGTAGAAGTGGTTCAGTTCAGTAAAGTAAGCAACAGATTCGCAGATTCGTCTTTTCCGGATCAATAACTCATGACCGAAACATTGTTCCTACACAAATAGCACATTTTTTTTTAACTGTCGCAATGTATACAACCACCTACAACCTTATTTTGCTAAAAATGAGCTTTCCTACGCGCTGGACGCTTTATATTGATCTCTATGCACAGGCGGCAAAGAGACCGATCCTTAGGGACCGTCTACAAAGAGCAAAACGCAAAAACCAATACTACAAAAGCTGTCAATAACTTCCCTCTAACTCATTATACTGCCATCAAACTCAGATCACACGTCACTGCTGTCCTGCTGGTTAGACTACCACACTTATTTTTCTAAAAAACTATTTTGCATATTTTTTATGATTTTTTTATTATAAAAATATTCAATAACTGTACTATAAATTACTGTACTCTCACCAAATTCAGTTCACACATCACTGCTGTCCTGCTGGTTATACTACAAAACTTATTTTTCTAAAAAACTATTTTGCATATTTTTTATGAATTTTTCTGAGAGCTTTATTTATTTGATAGTTTATTTCACATTTCTTGTTTGTATAGGCTAAACACAAATAAAGAGTGAACAAATTTTTTTGTACTGTTTTTATTTAAAAAAAAAAGTTATAAGAGTCTGGAGGTATTATCGACTTTGCAAATTCACTTTGCAGACATTTGTAGGTACAGACATCCATTGTGTGCGTACTTGGGAGTTTTTCCTTTCTTTTTAATATTGTCCATATCGATATCGGAATTATATCGTATCGACCGAAATAAAAAAATATATCGTGATATAAATTTTTGCCATATCGTCCAGCCCTAATCTGATCGTACTAATTGAGTACTTCAGGCTTGTTTGAAACCTACAGGAAAGCATGTTGAAGCAGGGATGGAGCTAAACTGTGTAGGGCTGTGGCCCTTCTGGAACTGAGTTTGACTCCCCTGATCTAATCTAATGTAATGAAATTATCATTTTTTTTAATTATATGCATTGTACTTTCTCTCTTATATCTGTATTAAGTAATGCGGTGCATTCGGAGTGCGACTCTCTTTAGGATGCCGCCTTAAGGAAACGGAGAAGTGAGATGATTGACAGCTACAATCACATCTGTACACGTCTGTTTCATATCACATGATGTCATCGCACCGCTGCTTCATGCATCAGTCATGGTTTGCAATGGAAAAGTTTAAGTCTGATTCACTCTTGACCTCTCAACCAGACAGGAACTTCACAAACATCTTGACTAATTTACAGTATGACCTTAAGAATAGCCCCAATCCTCTTTTACCTTGTTTCAGTGATGACTATAACTCATAATCCAGCAGAATCCTTTATGAACTTCATCATTTCACTTCACACCCCCACATCATGAACCAGCAAACATCCACCGCCACCCACTCTCATATGACTAAGATCTATAAAAGGGTCCACATTCATCCAGAAAGCACTCTTGAAGCTCATTGGTTGATTTCTTCATGCGGTAACTTCCTGTTCAGATTACATTTCTGTTGGTGAATGTTTTAGCATATCTGAAAGTAGTACTTTGAGCTCATGGTTGATGACTTGACATCATAAACGCAGATAGTGCTGGATTGTGAGTGGCAGAAAGGGTTTTAAAGATCCCATGAAATAGAGCTGCATTATTTTGGATGCAATGTGAAGGATTTTTTTTGGAGCTTGGAATTTTCTAATTCTGTAGAACTTTTTTTTATTTGAATAAAAAAATGACAGTAAAATAAAACAATATTTTCTTAAAAAAAAAAATCTAATAAAATATTATGTAATGTGTATGAAGTAAAGCGGTGTGTCAATAAACTCAAGTCATAATTAGATTACAGGGAGTGCAGAATTATTAGGCAAATGAGTATTTTGACCACATCATCCTCTTTATGCATGTTGTCTTACTACAAGCTGTATAGGCTCGAAAGCCTACTACCAATTAAGCATATTAGGTGATGTGCATCTCTGTAATGAGAAGGGGCGTGGTCTAATGACATCAACACCCTATATCAGGAGTGCATAATTATTAGGCAACTTCCTTTCCTTTGGAAAAATGGGTCAAAAGAAGGACTTGACAGGCTCCGAAAAGTCAAAAATAGTGAGATATCTTGCAGAGGGATGCAGCACTCTTAAAATTGCCAAGCTTCTGAAGCGTGATCATCGAACAATCAAGCGTTTCATTCAAAATAGTCAACAGGGTCGCAAGAAGCGTCTGGAAAAACCAAGGCGCAAAATAAACTGCCCGTGAACTGAGAAAAGTCAAGCGTGCAGCTGCCAAGATGCCACTTGCCACCAGTTTTGCCATATTTCAGAGCTGCAACATCACTGGAGTGCCCAAAAGCACAAGGTGTGCAATACTCAGAGACATGGCCAAGGTAAGAAAGGCTGAAAAACGACCACCACTGAACAAGACACACAAGCTGAAACGTCAAGACTGGGCCAAGAAATATCTCAAGACTGATTTTTCTAAGGTTTTATGGACTGATGAAATGAGAGTGAGTCTTGATGGGCCCGTGGCTGGATCAGAGAGCTCCAGTCCGACTCAGACTCCAGCAAGGTGGAGGTGGAGTACTGGTTTGGGCTGGTATCATCAAAGATGAGCTTGTGGGGCCTTTTCTGGTTGAGGATGGAGTCAAGCTCAACTCCCAGTCCTACTGCCAGTTTCTGGAAGACACCTTCTTCAAGCAGTGGTACAGGAAGAAGTCTGCATCCTTCAAGAAAAACATGATTTTCATGCAGGACAATGCTCCATCACACGCGTCAAAGTATTCCACAGCGTGGCTGGCAAGAAAGGGTCTAAAAGAAGAAAACAATTGACATGGCCTCCTTGTTCACCTGCTCTGAACCCCATAGAGAACCTGTGGTCCATCATCAAATGTGAGATTTACAAGGAGGGAAAACAGTACACCTCTCTGAACAGTGTCTGGGAGGCTGTGGTTGCTGCTGCACGCAATGTTGATGGTGAACAGATCAAAACACTGACAGAATCCATGGATGGCAGGCTTTTGAGTGTCCTTGCAAAGAAAGGTGGCTATATTGGTCACTGATTTGTTTTTGTTTTGTTTTTGAATGTCAGAAATGTATATTTGTGAATGTTGAGATGTTATATTGGTTTCACTGGTGAAAATAAATCATTGAAATGGGTATATATTTGTTTTTTGTTAAGTTGCCTAATAATTCTGCACAGTAATAGTCACCTGCACACACAGATATCCTCCTAAAATAGCTCAAACTAAAAACAAACTAAAAACTACTTCCAAAAATATTCAGCTTTGATATTAATGAGTTTTTTGGGTTCATTGAGAACATGGTTGTTGTTCAATAATAAAATTAATCCTCAAAAATACAACTTGCCTAATAATTCTGCACTCCCTGTATGTATGTGTGTGTGTATATATATATATATATATATATATATATATATATATATATATATATATATATATATATATATATATATATATATATATATATATATATATATATATATATATATATATATATATATATATATATATAGATAGATAGATAGATAGATAGATAGATAGATAGATAGATAGATATAGATATATAAATAAAACTTTAAACTGGACTAAGTGTGTATATATACATAGATTTAGTTTTATATGTAATTAAATTTAGAATAATAGATAATAGAAAATAATAGAATAAATTATATAAATAATTTATTTGTTAATAAGTAAAGGTTTAAATGAGCATCTCATACAAACATTTAAGAGAAAATTACAGACAGGTGGGCCTTCAAAAATTGATCGAAAAATAAAGTGGGCCCCGAAGTGAAAAAGGTACTCCTGTTATAGTTAAACCAGCAGATCGACGTGACATTGAAACGCTCCAGTGTCCCTGTAAACAGCGGTGAGTTCGGTTGAACTGATGACCTTTATGATCAATCACAGTGTTTTCTGTTGAGCGTGTGAACACGATGGCAAATCAGCGCTGTTTAAGAATGTGCTTAAATGTTAGCGGGAAATGAACGTTTTTGAAATGTCAGTACCAAATTCCAGTAACGTGACAACTTTAAATTTGATGCATGTTTCGATACTGAACTCATGATGCAATAGTATCTCAATATGTAAAAGATATAAATATAAAAATATAGATCAAAAATAGATATTTACATATTGAAAATGACTAAATGTAAGCCTCTTCTCTGTAAAAAAAAATATATTGCTCTTATATATTTTTACATTTACTATATTTATATAATATTTCATATTTTTGGATAATTATTACTGCATTTTTTTTTTTCAAAGTTTTTTTAGTGCATATCTGCAAAAAGCATTATATTATTGAGTGCACAAGCATTAAACATGGGCTAAAGACTGCAGAAGATTTGATTTATAGGCTTATTTAAAGTCATCTCGTATGAGCAGAATGACAGACTTGAGGAAGCTGCGTTGCGTGTAAACAGGACAGGACTGGGGATTTGTCAGATCTCGTGATTAGACTTAAGATGCTGCTTAATGCTGTAATTATAAAGGGTGGTGAATGAACAGTCTTTATCGGGCTTTATCTGAACTTAAAACAAAGATTTGAAGAGATCAGACGCTTGTGCAGGAAACAGGAGCTTTAGGTGCATCTGTGATTCCTTATACTGTATACTCATCAGCCAATCAGAATGGAGGACATTTGCATATATAAAGGGTTACAGAAACAGTTGAGCTTTGGCTTTGAAATAAATATAAATTGCATTATTAATGTGGATTATTTCTTAAAATGGTAGTAGTAGAAGTAAATAATTATTTAATAATAATTATTAGTCAAAAAGGAAATGATTCGCACTCAAGTAATTGCTTCGTGCTGTTTTTATTTTTACATTCTTCGGGTGATTCAAAAACACAAACGTTTCGGCACAATGCCTTCCTCAGTGTGTAACACAATCCTCTCACTCTACCCTTTTTATCCCACAGTCAATCACACTGCGTCATTAGTTAGCTACTCAATGATCAGAAAAACTATCTCATTTTAATTTCATCATTCCATGATTAAATCACATAAGGACTATTTAACTTCATATTTAAAACATTATTTTGTAGAGAAATAGCATATCAATTATCATCATTTGTCAAGTGTACATCAATACAATGATATATAATTATTATATTGATATATAATAATTATTAGTAAAATAATATATTTATATATATATATATATATATATATATATATATATACACACTCACAGTTGAAGTCACACCCTGAATTATTAGCACCCCAGTTTATTTTTTTCCCTAATTTCTGTTTAAAGGAGAGATTTTTTTCAACACATTTCTAAACATAATAGTTTTAATAACTCATCTCTAATAACAGATTTATTTTATCTTTGTCATGATGACAGTAAATAATATTTGACTAGATATTTTTCAAGACACTTCTATACAGCTTAAAGTGATATTTAAAGGCTTAACTAGGTTAATTAGGGTAACTAGGCAGGTTAGGGTAATTAGGCAAGTTCTTATATAACGATGGTTTGTTCTGTAGACTATTGAAAAAAAAATATAGCTTAAAGGGGCTAATAATTTTGTCCCTAAAATGGCTTTTAAAAAATTAGAAACTGCTTTTATTCTAGTCGAAATAAAACAAATAAGACTTTCTCTAGAAGAAAAAATATTATCAGACATACTGTGAAAATTTCCTTGCTCTGTTAAACATCATTTGGGAAATATTTAAAAAAGAAAAACAAATTCATAAATATATATATATATATATATTATCTTTTAAGCAATGTAAGTGTGGTAGTCGAGTTGTGATTTTATTTATTTATAAATATACAGTAAATATATGATTAATCATTTCTGAATTTATAAAAATTATTGCAAGGTATAATATTAAAATCATTTACTTAATGTGTATAGTATGTTTTTTGCTGCAGCTAAGGCAGAAATTCAAGATATATCCTCTAAAGAAATGTATTTTATGTTTAATTGGAAGCAAAACAACCTTGAAGAATGGGTTGGGCTGAAGGAAGCAGATATGTCAAATCGCACCCCTTCGGACATCAGACAGAGGTGTGTGTGTGGGGGGTGGGGGGGTGGGGTGTGTGTGTGTAGGCTTGCATTATTCAGCAGGTTGTGATGGAGGGAGGAGCAGGACAGACAGCTGGTGGATGATGGAGACAGATGCGTCATGGAGTCCCCTCAGCTCCAATGCAAAACTGTGTGTGTGTATTTGTGCATCCGTGCATGTCTGCGGCGCAGTCATGATATTTATTTATTTATTTATTTAAGCAATAGAAGTCTTGTAGTATGCACTATTTTTTGTTTATTTATAGAAATATACTGAATTAATTATTTTGTTGTGACTTTATTTGCTGTTTAAAAGTAAAATGAAAGCAGCGTAAATGTGTTGTACATCAGCATTTATTCATTTATTTAGGCATTCAATTATACACCATTGTAAATTATTTTTTTTCAAAGACTTGTAAAGTAGAGATCCGGCTCCATTTATTTATTTATTTATTTATTTATATATATATATATATATATATATATATATATATATATATATATATATATATATATATATATATATATATATATATATATATATATATATATTATTTAGGACACAGTGGTGCAGCGGTTAGCACTGTTGCCTTAGCAACGTTTGAGTTCCGGTTGGATCAGTTGGCATTTCTGTGTGGAGTTTGCATGTTCTCCCGTGTTGGCGTGGGTTTCCTCTGGGTGCTCCGGTTTCTCTCACAGTCCAAACACATGCGCTATAGGTGAATTGGGTAAACTACATTGGCCGTAGTGTATGAGTGTGAATCAGTGTGTATGGGTGTTTCCCAGTACTGGGTTGCAGCTGAAAAGACATCCACTATGTAAAACATATGCTGGAATAGTTGCCAGTTCAATTCAATTCATCTTTATTTCTATAGCGCTTTTACAATGTAGATTGTGTCAAAGCAGCTTCACATAAAAGATTATAGTAAATTGAAACAGTGTCAGTTCAGTTTTCAGAGATTAATATTTTATATTCAATACGAAACTTAACAGGCAGCCAGTGTAAGGAGGATAAAATTGGGCTGATATGATCATATTTTCTGGTAAGAACTCTGGCAGCGGCATATTAAACTAGCTGAAGTTTATTAATAGAGGATGCTGGGCAGCCAGCAAACAGAGCATTACAGTAATCCAGCCTAGAAGTCATAAAAGCATGAACTAGCGTTTCTGCATCTGATATGGATAGCATACTTCGTAACTTAGCAATATTTCTCAGATGAAAGAAGGCAGTTTTTGTGACATGGGATATATGATTTTCAAAAGTGAAATTGCTGTCTAATATGACAGTTCATTCCGCTGTGGCAACCTCTGATGAATAAAGTGACTAAGCTTAAGGAAAATGATTGAATAAAGTCTGTCTGCGTGTGTGCGCGTGTGTGCGTGTGTGTGTGAGTGCTCGAGTGTTTTGTACCGTAGATCCAATGAACATCTCAGTGTGTTTTATCCCAGAGGTGTGACACAGATCCTGTTCTGTCCATTGTCTTGTGTTTCTGTGGAGTGTAAACTCACACCAGCTCTTAATGCTTTTCAGATGATAAAGGCGGACTGTGCTGAAGTCATCTCTGGCCTCGTCATCTCTCATCTGCTTTCATTTGTTTGCAGTCCAGAGCTTATATAAACCACACCTTATTCACCTGCCATAAAACCCTGCTGACATCAGTCCTTTCTCCTGCTCTCAAAACTTGCTTTATATACAGTTGAAGTTAAAATTATTCGCCCTCCTGTGAAAATCTTCTTCTTCAAATGTTTCCCAAATGATGTTTTGCAGATTCAGGAATTTTTTACAGCATTTCCTATAATATTTTTTCTTCTGGAGAAAGTCTTATTTGCTTTATTTCAGCTAGAATATAAGCAGTTGTAAAAAATTTTTAAAACCATTTTAAGGTCAAAATTATTAGCCCCCTTAAGTTATATATATATATATATTTTAGGGTAGTCCAGATCTGATCACATGATCGGAAATTGGGTCTGATCATGCAGTTTCAGACTCTATTATAATCAGATGTTACCTCCTGATCAGGACTCGAATATATATGTATATATTAGGGCTGGGCGATGATTTATTTATTTTTTTTTGATTAATTCAAATTTACATTTTAAGACGATTAAATTTTTTATGAAATCGAGGTATCGCGATTTTTTTTAATAAAAATATTAAAGCAGCTTTACCACTATCGTGCCAAACCATTCTAAACTGTTAGACAACCGTGCTGAATTGTGCTGATAGATTCTTTGTGTTGACGTCGAGGCTCTGTTGATGAGCTACCACAGCTGGCTCAGCACAAGCGCGCTAGCCCATTGTCGCGTGGTACGCACGCAGTCAGGGGAGGCGCGCGATGCGGCACCAGGCGAAAGTATAAATCCAGCTTAACACTCAGGGCTGGCGCGTCCATAGAGGCGACCTAGGCAGAATAGTGAGCGAGAACCCCCCAGTCCTCACTTTCATCTGTGACACCTACCCCCTCCCGGTCCTCACTTTCATCCGCAAACCGGTAAGTTTCTATTTCACTTTCGGGTTGAGGGCTGCGTGATTGCTGTTCGGCTAAAGTGCCAGTTCAGCTTGCTCCGGCCCTGATGACACTATATACATTACACAAAATAATAAAATAGGCTAAACGTTTTATTCGTGGCTAGAGCTTAATTAATTTTATTGACATATAGGCAATGAGACCTTTACTTCGCCTGACTGAGCGTGAGTTTATTGCATGCTACGCTGTATTCGGTAGCACAGATCGCTCCGTCAAATCCGCTTCATTCGCATATTCATATTCACTTCAGAACAGACGCGGATTTGCGTCATGGGCAGGGCCTCTGTCTGCCCGGTGACTGTAGCTTCGTTGCTAAATGGCTAACATAGATTTTATTGAGAAAATAACTGTTTATGTGTTTTATGAAGGCTGAAAAACAGCGTAGATTCATTTGGAGCCGTGTCTGAGTCCACTCGATACTTTTAGAGGTGCACCCAGCTCTGTGCAAACATTCGCGCGTATTGCACCATTCGTGCCGCGCTGGATGTGTATTCACGTCTTTGCATTGACTTAACATGTAAATCACTCGCGCTTGACGCTTCTTCCGCGTCTGATGTGAACACAGCAGTAAACACCCAGCAGGCACAGGACGTCAACATGACGTCTGATTGACGTTGAACCCTATTGTCGTGGGGACTTTGCATTTTGTTTAGAAATGAAAATCGGGTTGACGTCAGAATTTAACGTCAGGCCAACATCAATATCCAATGTCCAACCTAAAACCAACCAAATATCAACGTCTAATGATGTTACAGCTTGACATTGTGTAAACGTTACCCCTGTGACATCTATCAGACGTTGGATTTTGGTTGCAGTACCTGATGAATAAATGTCAGCATTTGACGTCATATATGACGTTGATTTAAGATGTTGGCTCAACACTGGATTTTGGCCACTTTCTAACAACCTACAGTAAAATCAACGTCATTTGACAGCATTATTGGACATCAAAATAACGTTGTCCTTGGCTGCTGGCTTGACAATTGATTTTGGTCACCTGACATTACAACCTAAATCTAACCTAATGATAATGTCTCATGATGTTGTGTGTCTTCTGGGCAATAACTAAATGCACTACAGAATGTTACGCTTACACACACATGCACAAATTACATGTAAACATATCAGCTTTTGACAGCATAATACTCACTACTCACTACTCTTGAGTACTTTTAAAAGGGCTACTTTTTACTCCTACTTTGAGTAATATTTACAACAGGTACTTTTACTCTACTTGCACTACATTTTTAGGCAAATAATGGTACTTTTACTTGAGTATGATTTTGCAGTACTCTTTCCACCACTGGGGGTAGACTTTAATGAAATACAATTAATGGGAAATTTAATAAGTAATATAAATAATTTTCGTTAACTTCTGGCCACAACCGTATCTGATCTAGCAACAACCCGAGTATGTCTGCGTTCTGGAGGTATTATAAAGTTGATGACGACAACATTGCCATAGCAGACTGTGAGATGTGTAAACTTGGGATTTGGAGATGAAGAATTGATGTTATTTATTACTTGATTGTTGAAGCTACCTCACAGAAGTGCTCTGTTTGTTAACAGAGTTGTTGAATGTTAAAATAAGCTGAATTTAATATAAAATTAGAAACATCCTGGATCTGTTTCTTCGCTCTTCTTTAAAAAAAATTATAATAAAAGTATCGGAACAGGTTTCGGTATCAGTAGATACTCAAAATCAAATGACTCAGACTCGAGGGCAAAAAAAAACTGATCAGGACATCCCTAATTTTTAATTGTCTACAGAACAAACCACTGTTATACAATGATTTGCCTAATGGCCCATTTCCACTGAGTGGTACGTTACGGTTTGGTTCGGTATGCTTTTATGGTTTCCACTGTCAAAAGGTACCTAAAAGCGAACCGTACCATACCACTTTTTGGGCACCCTTTGCAAAGAGTACCTAGCACGGCAAAAGGGTACCAAAAGGCAGAGCTAGACTTGCAGCTGAACACTATTGCTTTACAGAGAAGCGTCACTCACACGCATACACAAGCAGAAGAACGAAAACAAAAAAAACGCCATTTTTAAATACACAGCCGAGACATAACTTCGTAATACTATATGCATATAATAACGAGCCATGGTCAACCCAAGCTCAGACAAACATTGTTGTCGTCTTGATGTACAGCCACAAAGCCAGGAAGAACAAAATCTGCAGTGTCATGTTTTTGTTTTACGAGGCCGTCTAAAAGTGTGAGCGGTTTCACTTGCGATCGTTCGTGTGCACGTCTATATTTGAAATAACGAACTTCTTGAGCTGATGATCATAACATGCGTGTGATTATTGAATTGCTTCTGACTTCCGATCATTTCATAAACGGACAAACGTGAGAGTGAAGCGCAAAAAAACTAAGGAGAAGTTAGACAAAACAAAGGAGCAAATGATTCTTTCAGCAACCTGAATCATGAACAAACTGCCCTGTTTAACTATTACCATCACCTTTTGGGCTATTATGAACTCTGAATGATGGATTTACTCTCTAACAGTGGCTACATTTGCTGGTAAAGATTACAGACACATGAGAGGTTTGCTCTGACTGTGGGCTATATGTTGCATGTTGTTTTTGAACACAAATAACGACTAAATGAATGCTGTGTGTAGTTTTACTGTAATTGGTAACATATCAGAGACTGTAAGGGTCTGTATGTGTTCATATATGTTGCATGTATTTGTTTATTTTATATAATTGCAGACGTTACAGTAGGCTATTTCACATCATTGATCTGCAGTTATAATCAAATCATGTTCATAGAAAGGTTAGTAATGAACATTTATACAGAAGTATTTATGTGTATAAAGGATCTGTTTTGTGCGAAGTGCTTCTCATATGATATGTGAACGTTCCGTACAGCTTTACTTTGACAGTTGTAGCGAGAATGACGTTGACTGAAACTTTCTGTCGTGCACCACGCCCACCAACAGGGTACACTGATAAAGGTGACCCGTACTGTACCAGTCAGTGGAAATGGGCCATAATTAACATAGTTAAGCCTTTATATGTCACTTTAAGCTGAATACAAGTATCTTGAAAAATATCTAGTCAAATATTATTTACAGTCATCATGGCAAAGATAAAATAAATCAGATATTAGAAATGAGTTATTAAAACTATTATGTTTAGAAATGTTAAAAAGGCTAAAAAAAATATCATCTTTCTTTATGAATTTGAACCAATGACATAAAAGTGTAATCAATATTTATTTACAAAGCAACGATTGTTCATATTTACCAATACTTTTGCACTTTACTTTTACTTAAAGGGCACCTAGTTTACTCCTTTTTAAATATGTAATATTAATATTATGGTTCTTCTGAGTGTGCCAGTTTAGGTTCAGTTCAAAACACAATTCAGATTTTTTTATTATAATGTGTTAAAAAGTGCCATTTTGGGGGCGTGTACACAGCTCGTTGTTTTAGGAGTGTGTTGCTTCACATGAAAATTAGTTTCGACGTCCCGCCCAACTTAACAAGGGGGCGGAGCCAAGAGCTCCTCCACTTTGTGTATGGCAACAGACAGGCAGACCGAGAGAAGCAACATGAGTGAGAGGACCAGCATTCAGCTGTACATGTACGACTCGGACACAGACTAAGCAGAGACTACTGTTGAGGATTCAATATTCCTAATGTGCCAGAATGTGTCAGAGTGGTAGTTACAAAATCATTTGTGTCTTTGTGTAATTTTACAGCCGCTATGTAATGATACATGCATCATCCATATAGGGATGCAACGATTAACCGGTTTCACTATTAACCGCGCTTTAATTCGTCACGGTTAATTAATCATAAAGCAGGGGTGTCAAAGTCAATTCCTGGAGGGCCGGAGCCCTGCAGAGTTTTGCTCCAGCCCTGCTTCAACACAACTATCTGTAGGTATCAAACAAGCCTAAAGCACTCAATTAGTTTGATCAGGTGTGTTTAATTAGGGTTGGAACTAAACTGTGCAGAGTTGCGGCCCTCCAGGAACTGGCTTTGACACCTGTGTCATAAAGGCTTCTCAATACCGTGTTTCTGCACGAAACCAAACTGCGGCAACTAAACAAAGTTATGCCAACTGTGTGCAAGTTTAAAGTTCCGAGCTTGTACACCGAGGCTAATAACCACACACACTGGATTAACTTTGACTGAGGCTATAACTTCGTTATTTCCAATGGAGGGTCGCACACGTGAGGCAACGCGCTCGCACTTTCCAGCCGCACTTAGTTGAGATGACAGGGAGCTTCTGTGACCACGGGAAATGCAAACGGCTGAAGTTTAAGGAAGATGCAATGAAAAGTACACAAGTTTGCAAACCCACCTAAAGTTACAAATAATGGCGCCGATGAGAGCGATCATGTGGTGAATGTTGATCCGCCAGCTTAGAGCAATCGAGTGTTTTCAGAGAGAGTGCTGAAAGACTCGGTGGATCAGCTGTTTTTAATGGCCTGAATCTCGATACGCTGCATTCACGGTGTGTTCAGCACAAATGGACGCTAAATGTAAAATCTCTGTTGCTCATTCGCAGGAAGACTATGAAGAATCTTGTGTTGAACCCAATGAGCCTTACAATCAAAAAATAGAGCAAGGGTGTTTCTTTGGTGACGTCGTTTTGACTCACACGCTGAAAATGGCGGACGTGAAACTGAGGATATGGTAATGCACGCCTGTCAATCAATATTGGTGGGCGGGGGAACTGTTCAACTACATCAAGTTGCGGTCGGTCTCAAAGCCACTCTAATTGGTCCACCGCTTTTATGTTGTTAAATTTAAAAAAAAAAGGACTGAGTGTGTTTATATCACCCCAATATGACGGTCTATACACTATACCTACACATATGTCTGTCTAAACAGCTTGAAAAGTAGATTTGTCACCATAGGTGCCCTTTAACTCTAAATCTTTGATTGGGGATATTTTCAAGACTGACGCGTTACTCTCACACTGTGATTGCTGGGAAATCGGTTCATCTATGCAAAAACCTTTACTACACACACATCATTCACTCAGACGGCCATCAATCACTCCCAGCATTCCCTGCAGTCCGCACATATACTCAAACGCTCATGCTTATCTACTTAACAGTGATGGAGCTTGCCCAGTGCATTGTGGGATAGGTGTCTGGAGCACTCTATCTGCTTTGCCCTTTGATCTCGGCTGTAAAAGACTCCATCAGAGGCTCGGCTCCATGGTATGGATTTTGTATTTGATTTTTTTGCATCTGCTGAACGTTTGCAGTGATACTGAAGCTGATGCAGGTGTTAAATAAGGTTGTGTTAAAAATGTTAAGCGTTGTGTGTGTGTGTGCCAGAATATCTCACATCTGTCAGGTGATCATCACTCAAAACGCTTCCTGCTGGAAACTCAGTTTATAATTTAGCTTAATCACCTGTTTTCTTCCTGATTTGACTTCCTTGTTTGTAAATATTAGGTGTGTGTGTGTGTGTGTGTTTGGAAAGATATAGAGATTATATAGATTTATAAAAGCAATATAAATATGTGGTATATTACTACTGATTAGAAAGTCACTGATTTAAAATGATCCGGTCAGAGTGAGTCTCCACTTGATGATTCACTGATTCAAATGTTTCGTTCAGAGTGAGTCTCTGTTTAATGATTCATTCAAATGATCCAGTCAGAGTGAGAAGCACAGCTGCAGCCGGTGATCAACGTGATTAGCCGAGCGCAGGCGGGGGCGGAGTTGAAAACGGAGCCGTCAAGCCGGACAGCCGGACACTTCGGGGCTCAAAGTTGCGGCAGTCATGACCAGTGTTGGGGAGAATACTTTGTAAATGTATTTAGTTACAGAATACAGAATACCTGCTTTAAAGTGTATTTTGTAACGTATTCCGTTACTTTGCTTAATCCGGGTACTGTATTCTAAATACTTGGAATACTTCCCCTTAAAAAACAGCCTTCAAGTCTATTAAATGTCACACTATGCGTTGGTAGCAACTTCTGCAGGAAAACAGAGGGCCTCTAATGCCCATTATTGACTGATAAATAAATAAAACAATAAAATTATGTTTATTAAATAATGTTTATTTATCAAAGTGTGAACAAATTCAATTTCTGTTTCTATAATAAAGATAAAAAGTGCTTGAACATAGACAGCATTACTGTCTGTAATATACAGTATATGTATATAATATGCATTTTGCTTACCCTTTGTATTTCACAGTCTGCACAGAAAAAGAGATTGCACTGCACTGTCAGGTTTCGCTCACCCCTCTCATTCTTTAAAGAGAAAAAATGCTTGAACTTCCAAGACGTGAATGCATTTTTTCCTTTACTGCTGCTAGAAAGTTGCTTCGGTTGCGGCTCCAACCCCTCGAGCCCCTGGTCTGAATCCTTCATATTTGTACACTCAAGTTAACCAGGGCTGCCAACTTTGGCTAAGGTGTCCCGCCCACATTTGTGTCAGAAAAGCGAACGTAAATCTAAGAAGCGTAAATTAAACCTCTGAAAGCGCAAACGAAACATCAAGCAGCGAATTCATGAACAATGACGGCAAAAAAAAAGCAGTTTATTTGAAAATCATGGTTGTTGTCCGGTTGTTCGGTGTTTGCGATCGTCCTTTTTTCTGCGTGAGAAAATGGAGGTGTGGCGTGAGAGCATGAGAACAGGGTCATTTGCGTGAGTCTCACTGAGTTAACGCTGGTGATTGCAGTCGGGAGTGTAGCTTCTGTTTCTATGGTTTCGGCGGAATTTAGTAATATTATTATGGGCCAGACACGCATCGCCCTAAGTATTCCAATGGTATTAGGAAAGTAACTGTATTCTCAATACCCCATTTAAAAATAGTAACTGTAACGGAATACAGTTACTCATAAATAGTATTCTAAATACGTACGGCCGGTACATGTATTCCGTTACTCCCCAACGTCATGACCGATCACATGGCGTCATCATCATTTTTAATTTTTTTATTTATAACATTAAAAGATTTACAGTACAAATAAAACCGAATACAGTCTCCACAAACTATTGTTCATTTTTAAACAAAAAGGGAATTATGAAATAAAGATATAACAAACGCATGAGAGAAATAAGGGGAAACGAGAGGGTAATATAAACATAAAAACAAACAGGCCTATTAAAACAAAGCAATAAGCACAAATTTTAGGAGTTTAAACATCGCTCTAGGCTAATAATTCCTGTTTGAATATGCTAAAAAGGGGTTTACATTTATTTACATTATAGATATAAAACTTTCCAGTATATATTAGTGTAAAACCCAAAACAAGGTGTTTTTAACTTTTTAAAAAACGCTTTTATAATCCAAAATAATCTTAATCATTGTTTAGGACTTAATCAAAACACCTTGTTTTGGGTTTTACACTAATATATGTTGTAAAGTTTTATATCTATAATGTAAATAAATGTAAACCCCTTTTTAGCATATTCAAACCATAGACTGTAAAAGATATGGACGTACTATCCGTGACGTCACCCATAGGTTTATGAAGAACCCAAAAGAAGCTATCTGAAGGCGTGGCCGACCGTCGCCATTTTGTTCGCGCGTCATCTCACCAACCCCGGGCATACCATACAAGGGCAAAGAGGCGGAGCGTGAGCGGAGCTAAAGACGCATGCTGGCATTCTGCTTTTTAGACGGGCTTTCCTAAGGGAGAAACGCTTAATACTTCATTACTGACTTCATTAGTGACTCGTTTGTGTTCTGACCCCATGTGCTTGGTTGTACACTTTATCAATAAAGTGTTTAGACTTTTAAAGGGCCATGAAACCCCCCTGTCTCAGCAGGGTGTTGTCACACCTCTAGTTTGAAAAAAGTCAGGAAAGTTGGGCGTGTCCAGCTCTGGGAGTGTGGGAGTGTCGGGGGAGGGAAAGAGGGTAAGATATGCATAGAAGGGAGTTTCCATTTGGCCATGTGCTGATCACAGGCAAAAGAAACACAGAGAGGCTGATTTGATACTGCACGGCGAATGGGAGAAAAAAAAATCCTCCGCATTTCTCTGTAACTTATGTACTCGGTAGGTAGCGTCAGAAAGCCGTGTGTGTATAGGCTATCCTGTCAAAAAATGCGGCGAAAATCCTGCACGAAGGGAATAGTTTGTGTTTATATGTTTATACTCAGAGAGCAGCATTTACAGCGGATCTTTCAGTCTATAATATTGTACTGTAATATTGCAGTGATATTAACATACTGTAAACTTAGTAACTAAATCATTACGACAATCACGACAAACTTTGCAATCTGGGTTAAACAAAGAACACTGCACACACTTACCTAATCTGTAGCGACAGGACAATCAAACTGCAGCCGTGTCTTTTTATTAAAAGGAGACGAGCGGCAAATCCGGATTTCACCTTTTCCAGATGCGAAAAGCTCTCGGGTAAAAATGTTCCTTACAAACGCGTTTCTGTCGCGTGTCGCGTGCACTGTAATCCACACGTGAGTCCAGCAGCTCTCTCATAGAGGGAAAATGAAAACAAAACCTTGTTGCAGCACACCGACGACCCATGTCTCCAAATTCTTGTTCTTTCACTTGTATTAGCAACACAACGTGGCGTCTCTCTGCCGTCTGTACGGTGTAAACAGTCTCCGGAGCTATCATGCATAGTAATGAAGTTTCACGTCATACACAATAGAGCGCGCTGATTGGTTTGAAGCACGTCTTCTCATGAATTAATGCCGCACACTCAGATACGTCAGAATGTTCTCGAAAAGACAGACAGCCACTCTCCAGGCTGGATTTACACCTAAGTATCTCATGGCCGTGACGCAGCTTCAAAATTCGTTTCAAACCGGAAGAACGAATTTGCTCAAAATAACGCAAAAACAACCAATTTTCACTTTTTAGTGCAATATATGTGTCCTAATAGTGTTTATAGCAGCGTGGGACGCATATATGACTGTCAACAGCTCAAAAAAAGTGTTTTGGTGTTTCGTGACCCTTTAAAAACACTGTTTCATAAGCAACGTCAAGCGCAATGCTTAGTGGCTCAATGCATTACACATTGAGCCACTAAGCATTGTTCTTATGACGTTTTTCAACAGGAGGAAAGTGCGAATTACTTCCAAAAACTTCAGATCTAGTCTGTGTTAGTAAATGCAAGGCTAATTATGAAGTCCAGGCAGAACAACGCTTCAGATGACTGTTCTAGAGCCTACAGCTAATAATCTGTCAGATTCTGGAGTGCATTAAAGGTCCAAAGAACATTATAAATGATAAATGATCTTAAATAAAACAAATACATTCATAGAGATGTTATATAATTTCACTCACCTGGAAAATGGAGGCCACGTGAATGGTTTGTGAGTACAATTAAGTGCACACAGCATGCCATATCATCTGATAATTGTAGGAAATAATTCCAAAAGCCAGCTGACTGTGTAAAGTCACATAAAACAACACAAAAATACGATGAATATGCCGAGATCAGCTAATCAGCCGGAATCAGCTGAGGTGAAGTGACGGCGACCAGCGAGACCTAGCTGTCACTCAAGTGGCCACGCCCTTAATTATGCAAACTTAATATAACCTAATATAAAGGAAACGGATGAGTTATAAAAAAAATCACCCCCCTCACAGTTGTCATGAAGTGTAATCATGGCTAAATGAACCAAAATCGTTCTTTGTACCAGGCTGTAAACATCTTTTTTTTATGCTGTAAAGTCGGCCATTCTAGCAGTGGGCTCAATAGAAATTTGCTCTATTATGGAGCCAGGACTAGCAGAATTTCGATGAATTGCAGTTTCAGTTACTTCCGTATTGGCTTCCCGAGGGAGAGCGGGAGGTTGCCGCTTGATTCAAACAAGCACTGGAACAGTATTGACATACCATTCAACATCTAGTAGCCCAAAGACTGATGTTTAAACTCCAAGAATTTGTGCTTATTGTTTTGTTTAATAGGCCTATTCGTGGATATTTATTTTCTTTCTATGAGCTCTCTCGTATTCCCCTTATTTATCATGTGTTTGTTATTTAAGCTACTTTTAATTCATAATTCCCTTGTTTAAAAATGAACTATAGTTTGTAGAGACTGTATTCTGTTTTATGTGTACTGTAAATCTTTTGTTGTTATTGCAATAAATAATAAAATAAATAAATGATCCCGCCATGTGATCGGTCATCATGACAGCAGCAACCCGAAGTGTCCGGCTTGACAGCTCCGTTTTCAACTCCGCCCTCGCCTGCGCTCAGCTAATCTCGTTGATTGCCGGCTGTAGCCGTGCTTCATGTCGTTCGCACCTAATGACTCACTGATTCAAATGAGTCAGATCGAGTCTCGTCCCTATAGATTTATTGATTCATACAGTTAACAATTAATCTTTAATACTTTTTATTTTTACGCACCAGTATAAACATGCATAGAAGAGTTTAAATAAAAAAAAGAAATGTGATGTGTTGACCTGAATTTGGGTAAATGTAACTGGGTTAATTGTTTCAGCCTAAATTTGGATTAAGCGTAATAAGCATCAATACATCTTATTTAATAACGTAATGCTAAAACAAAAGTCCTTGTGAATGCCTCCGCTCACCTTTTCATCCTGCAAAAGCCTTTAGTGTTTGAGTTTGTGGGCCGTTTCAGAGCTCTACCTGATACCTGTGTGTCCTCAGTCCAGCAGAGGAGGAGTTTGATGAATAATAGAAAGGCTTTTTTCTCCACAGGCGATGTGCTGCTCTCATTTTACTCCTCAAATCCCTCCTGTGCTCCTAAACAACACAGCAGAGTTCCTAGACAGGGTAGACTGCTCTGTGTGTTCTGCTTATTTATGTGTAGTATGGATGTGTGGATGCCATTATTTATTGATTGATTTGTTTATTTATTTGCTAATATTACATGTTTAATTTTTAAATGTTAAAATTTGTATGGACTCTTTTTTTTTTTTTTTTTTACAAATATTATAAGTTATAATTGAAATAAATATTTATAAATATTTAATTTATTATATTATATATTTATTATAAATATATAATTATGATTGATAATATTTATTTTATATTTGGTTGCTGTTTTAACATATTTATTAATATATATTTTAAATGCATATTATATTAGATTTTTTTAGATTTATTTATATAAAATTGTATACATTATAGTAGAAATCATTTTTTTATTTTAAATATTAACTTAAATATTAAATCAAAATAATCAAAATATCAAAATATGTTAATATATTTTTTTATACTTTATATACTAATAATTAATTTTATATATTTAATTTTATATATTATATTATATTTTATTATTTTATATATATATATATTATATATATATATATATATATATATATATATATATATATATATATATATATATATATATATATATTATATATATATAAAACATACAGTTGGAAGTCAGAATTATTTGCCTACCTTTGATTTTTTTTTTTTTTTTGTCCTTTTTTTAATATTTCCCAAATTATGTTTAACAGAACAAGGAAATTTTCACAGTATGTCTGATAATATTTTTTCTTCTGGAGAAAGTCTTATTTGTTTTTTTTTTCGGCTAAAGTAAAAGCAGTTTTTAATTTAAGTTTTTAATTAACACCCTATTAAGGTCAGTATTATTAGCCCCTTTAAGCTATATTTTTTTTCTCATAGTCTACAGAACAAACCATCATTATACAATAACTTGCCTAATTACCGTAACCTGCCTGGTTAACCTAATTAACCTAGTTGTGTAGAAGTGTCTTGAAAATATCTAGTCAAATATTATTTACTGTCATCATGGCAAAGATAAAATAAATCAGTTATTAGAAATTAGTTATTAAAACTGTTATGATTAGAAATGGGTTGAAAAAATCTTCTCTCCGTTAAACGGAAATTGGGGGAAAAAATAAACAAAGGGGCTAATAATTCAGGGGGGCTAATAATTTTAAATTATAAATTTAGATATATTTTAAATTCATATTATATTAGATATTTTGAATTATTTATTTAATTTGATTCATTATGGTAGAAATAAATGTTTTAATTAAAATATTAATTGGAAATATTAAATATATTAATTATATTTATTTAAATTTTTATACTTTATACTAATAATAACATTTTATTTTATTGATTTTTTAAATTGTTTGATTTAAATTATATGTATTTGTATATTTTATATATAATAATAATATATATATATTTTAAATGCATATTATATTAGATTTTTAGATTTATTTACATTTTTATACATTAGTAAAACATTTTTTTATTAAAATATGAATTCAGAATATTAAAATATATAAATTATATTTAAAATGTTGTAGTTTATGTACTATTGATCAATTTTATTTAATTCAAATATTTCTTAATTCAAATATTAATTTAATTTATTAATGTTTTATTTATATTAAATGTATTTATATATTATATTTTGTTATATTATTTTATATATAATATTAATATATATATATATTTTCAATGCATATTATATTAGATTTTTAGTATTCTTTATTTATTTACATTTTTATACATTATAGTAGAATTGATTAAAATATTAAATAAAAATATTAAAATATATTTATTTAAATGTTTATACTTTATATACTAATAATTAATTAATATTTGATGTATAATATGTATTTATATATTCTATTTTATTATGTTTTATATACTACATTAATGTATATTTTAAATGCATATTATATTAGATTTTATTACTTTTTTTATTTTCATTTTTATACATTATAGTGAAAAGTAATTTTTTTAATTAAAATATTAAAATATATTATATTATAAATAAAAATTTTTTTATTTTATATACTAATAATTTATTTTATTTTAAAAATTTGAATTATTATTTTTTTATATGAATTTAATATTTATTTATATTAAATGTATTTATATATTATATTATTTTTTGTTATAATATTTTATATATAATGTTAATATATATTTTAAATGCATATTATTTTAGATTTTTAGAAATATTTATAAATGTTCATACATAGTAGAAATTAAGTTTTTAATTAAAATATGAATTCAAAATATATTAATTATATTTATACATTTTTTTTACTTATATAATAATATATATATATATATATTATATATATATATATATATATATATTATATATATATATATATATATATATATATATCTATATATATATATATATTAATGCATGTTATATTAGATTTTTTAAATTATTTATTTATTTAAAAATGTATGTGTCATTGTAGAAATTTATATATTTTAATTAAAATATTAATTCAAAATATTAATATATATTAATTATATTTATTGACATTTTTATACTTTTATATACTAATAATTTTTTTACAATTATATTTTTTATGCATTTATATTTATATATATTCAAAACTTAAGATTTTTTTTATATACATGTTTATTAGACATTTATTTACACGTATGTGGTACACAGAGCATTATTATTATTATATTGGATATACAAAATGATTAAACACAAATTCTGAAGGAATATAAATAAATAAATAAACAAACGTTTTATTTGTAAATTGCTTATGTATATTTTAGATATAAAATTTAAATATTAATTATAAATGTATAAGAATTGTGCTTTTTTTTTATTGCACATATTTGATAAGATGCATGAAATGAGTAATATTGGTGCATTTGTCGTAAAAATCAAAAGAAATCCAGAGTTTTGTGATTGCAGAGGAATCCAGGGGTGGGACAGGGAATATTTTGCGCATGATGTCATGAGATTACAGCTCTTTGACGGGCCCTTAGAGAGAAAACAGAGAGTTTTAGTTGGCTTCAGGCATTAAAATTCAGCGCAAGGCAGTCTGGGATACATGCGACATAACTACAGCCATGGGACTTTAATTTTAGCTGATGCCTCTCCCGTAAGCATGATCATCTCTGGAATAACAGGCCTTTATAGCCGTTGTGTGTGTTTCTACGTGTCCATTTTTGCTTTTGTGATCATGTTTTGCTTGCGTTGAAATGACTGAACGTCCCACATGAACAGTAAAAGCTGAAATCACCTGTGAATAGTGAACCGCTAACTGCTCCTGCGAGATCATGCTTTAATAAACATGATAAATAATGTCTGGCACATTGTCTATTATGCAAAAATGTTTGTGCATGGGTGGAATGTATTATAGAAATGATTAGGATTATTTGGCACCATCTCTCGCAATATAACTAGTATTTTATAGCAACAAGCTTAAATAACTAGTAGGTTATATCTTGCAATATAATTAGTATAATTGTATTTATTATTAATTAATAATTAGTACGTTTATCCAGGATTGACCACATAGAAATTACGTTTTATTATTTACATATTAAACACTAAAACTCAAATGTTTGATTGAGAACATAAATATAAATATTAATTAAATATAAAAGGCTTTTCCAAAAATGTCAGGCTCAACAAGAAATGTTGCTTTAAATGTGAACGTTTCATTCATTCATTCATTTTCCTTTGACTTAGTCCTTTTATTCATCAGGGGTTGCCATAGCAGAATGAACTGCCAACTTATCCAGCATATGTTTTCCACAGTGGAAGCCCTTCCAGCTGCAACCCAGTACTTGGAAACACCCATATACACTCTAGGGATGCAACGATTAACCGGTTTCACTATTAACCGCGCTTTAATTCGTCACGGTTAATTAATCCTGAAGGCTTCTCAACACCGCGTTTCTGCACAGAACAAAACTGCAGTCACTAAACAAAGTTATGCCAACTGTGCGCTAGTTTGTACACCGAGACTAATAACCACGCACACTGCATTAACTATGACTGAGGCTATAACTAAGGCAAACTCGTGTAAGTTCATTATTTCCAATGGAGGGACGCGCACGCGACGCAACGCGCTCACGCTTTTCAGGCGCACTAGCTGAGATGGGGGCTTTTGTGACCGCGGGAACTGCAAACGGCTGAAGTAAGGAAGAAGCAATGAAAAGTACACAGGTTTGCAAGCCCACTTAAAGTGGCAAATATTGGCGCCAATGAGAGCGATCATGAGGTGAATGTTGATCCGCCAGACGAGATCAATCGAGTTATTTCGGAGAGAGTGCTGAAAGACTCGAGAGTGGATCAGCTGTTTAATGGCCTGAATCTCGATGCGTTGTATTCACTGCGTGTTCAGCACAAATGTCCGCTAAATGTAAAATCTAACAGTGTATCGATCTCTTTGCCAAAAAAGCTCGACTTTACTAAGTTCATACTGAAACTTCGGCTCATGAGTCATGACAAAGAACGGTACTATGCAGGTGGTCATCGCGAGAACCATGCTCTGCGCCGCTCATATATTGGGTCGGCTCGCCTGCCTTTTTTTCACAAACACCGAAAAATGTAAATCAGCGCATAACAAGACTGATCATTTAAAATGACACAAACCCAAACCAAAACTTTTAAAAGAGTAGTAGAAGTAAGACTTTTCTTCCTTTCTTTTGTCCGATCTTTCTGGTTATTAAATTGACATGCATATAAAAACAATAGTGCAAAATCTATATTTCTTACTGCAATGCTTCATTTTTGTTTGATGCACACCCTAGATTTTTTTATAATGTAATAGTAGAACTTTTTATAGCAGATAACTCACATTCAAGCACATTCAGGGCAGCATGATAATGTTATTTATTGTTAGTATATTATTGTCATCATCGACATCATTATTTTATATTCATTTTGGAATTATTGCACAAATATCAATAAGTGATTACAGAATTAGTTGTTTCTGGTTTTTGTTAGTTCTGAGTGATGTTGTTTTCAAATGCAATAAATCTGTAATATACAATTTGCAGTGGTGATCATTTATTTTTGGTGGGTGCTCCTAAATTTTTTTATGGTGCTCCTAAAATTTTTGAAGTTTGAAGCAACATTGCTACCAAATAAAAAGTTCATTTCAAGCCCTGCATTAGACAAAGACCATTTTTAATTTATTTATTCATTGTTCTGTCATTTATTTACAGTGTAAAAATGATGTATGTTTAAATGTCACAATTTTACTTATTTTTAAGCACAAAGAGAGAAATGGGCTATTGTTTGTTTTTAATATTATTTTGTGCTGTATTAATTGGTTACTGAGCAGCAATAAATAACACTTAAAAATATGAGTTTTCATGTGATTTTCTAAACTAGTAGTGTTTTGAAATTAATGAATGCATAATAATCGTGATAACCGTGAAACCTTGATTATTTCTCAGACTATAATCGTACAACCAACATTTATAATCCCTAATACACTCACATTCACACACACATACATAAATTACGGCCAATTTTGTTTACCCAATTCCCCTATAGCGCATGTGTTTGGACTGTGGAGGAAACCGGAGCACCCAGAGGAAACCCACACCAACACGGGGAGAACATGCAAACTCCATACAGAAATGACAACTGACCCAGCTGGTACTTGAACCAGGGATCTTCTTGCTGAGAGGCGACTGAGCCACCATGTCACCCATTTTATTTATATATAATTGTTAATTTTAGAGAACGCTTTTTTTATGAGTACTCCAAAGTGTTTATATTACACTGTAAAAAATAAATCCGTAAAGTTTACTGTAAAAAAATGGCAGCTGTGGTTGCCAGTATTTCACCGTTAAAAATACAGTACAAACCGTAAAAGTAACTTATCATTTTTACAGTAATCTACCGTATTTCACTCATTTATAGAGGTAATATGTCTGTATTTTGAATTACCAACATCTACACATCACATCTTTTGCTACACAAATAGACACATTAACACAGCCATACGCAGGTGGTGATGAGAAAGTTACATAATGGAGGAGTTCCCAAACTTTTCAGCCCGCGACCCCCAAAATAACAATGCCAGTGACTCGCGACCCCCAAAATAACAATGCCAGTGACTCGCGACCCCCAAAATAACATTGCCAGTGACTCGGGACCCCCAAAATAACAATGCCAGTGACTCGCGACCCCCAATATCCTCTGAGGTTGTTATAAATACAGAAACCTTGCATGCAATGTTGCACACACACCTATAGACCCAAGTCTATTCTTCGTTTATTTTTTTTTTTATGTATGTCAGTGCTGTAAATGTGCCAGAAAGTTAACCTGGTGTTATAAAATCAATCTGCTGTGTCTGACGCTGTTGCTGTGTCTTTAATATAATGTATTTACCCCAGGGGTCGCAATCCAATACAACTAGTAACTATTATAGTAACTATATAGTATATAGCAGGGATGACCAACCCTGTTCCTGGAGATCTAACTTCCTGCAGATTTCAGTTGCAACCCTCACCAAATACACCTGCCTGTAATTATCAAGTGCTGTTCGGATCCTAATCGATTGGTTCAGGTGTGTTTGATGAGGGTTGGAGCTGAACTCTGTAGGAAGGTAGCTCTCCAGGAACAGGGTTGAGCACCCCTGGTATATAGTAACTACAGTATAAACGACAATTTTTTCCATTCAAGTAGGTTATGGATAAAATATGGTAATTCTTATGGTTTAATAAAAATAAATAGATTTTTGGAAATCACCTGGTGTACCCTCCACCTCCCGCCTTCATTGACCTGCGACCCCTCTGGGGGTCCTGACCCCCACTTTGAGAACCACTGACATAATGAACCAATGCTCATCACAAAATACTTTTCCCACAAGCAGAAAAGTGTATTAGTGTACAGAAGGTGCTCCGTGTCATTTACACAGCTACTAAACACCAGTATGGTAACACGCATAAAATTAAAGTCATGAAATAAACATTGTTTATTAGATCTAGCATAAATCTCTAATGTACATAACTGATGGGAAAACAACTAAAAAGATCCATATTAATGTCAATAAAAAGCATTAAAAGTGATGTGCCATGCAGGGAAGTTTGGGAAAGTCAATTTACAGTTATTGGCCGTATATTCAATTCAGTTCATCTTTACAGTATTTCTATAGCGCATTTACAATGTAGATTGTGTCAAAGCAGCTTCACATAGAAGATTATAGTAAATTGAAACAGTGTCAGTTCAGTTTTCAGTGTTTAAGTTCAGTTCAGTTTAGCTCAGTTCAGTGTGGTAATGGGCGATATAAACGATATGCGATATAAACGATACAAAATTGGCCTACGATAGAGATTCGCGATAATGCATGTTTGATGACAAAATCTACCCGTGAAATTAAGAGCAACGAGCTGCAGCCGGCTGCAACGCATCATCTTGAATAAACATGGACAGGGCTCGACAGTGCGACCATTTCGCTCGCATATTTTCTTTTTTAATAAGCTCGATTGATAACTTAATTCACTCGGCCACGGTAAAACAACATGCTCTTCACACTAACGTATGGTGTATTACGTTGGAAATCTATTGTGACTGTAGCACATGCTGAGCTCTCAACAACAGCACTAAGCAACGCATGGCACCGAATGGCGACGTGTCGCACAACTTGCGAGCCTCATGCATGGCATATCGTGGCTTGTCACACAGATTCCCACACAGCGCTTCCCACACAGATTTTACCTGGCGGCCGATATATTATTGGGGCGGCCCGGTTCTGTGTTCGCGAGAAACTGAGAACACTCTGCCACAGACTCGCATGCTCTGCATGCAGACCCACAGAGACGCGCTGGATACAGAACTGTTGTCCTGCCTTTATAGCAGCTTTGAGAAGAGCGCGAAGACTAAATAGACTGATCCAGCTCATTATTTGGGGTGACAATACATTCTCTTTTCCCTGGACATGTCAGAGAATCTGCTTTCGCTTTCGATATTAATTGTATTCATTTTTGCATTACTTTATAAGCAAACTTTGTCTGGTGCGTCTCAATCTCTCAGCAGCACCAACACTACAGCAGACAGAGACAGAGAGAGAGAGAGAGAGGGAGAGAGAGAGAGAGAGAGAGAGAGAGAGAGAGAGAGAGAGAAAGAGCAGATCAAGACACCAGTTTTAATTTCATTAGGAGAACAAAATGTTTAAAATCAAATGTGTTACCTTAGGCTGCAGGTTAGAAATATGTTTTTATTTAAAGTATCTGCAATACACAGTTTTATTTGACTAATTTAATACTGAAAGTAATTTCAGTACAGTGTAAGTTCCTTAACTAAACACCAGTTTTAGGCATTTAGGAACCAAGGACTTAAGAGAAAAGTCTTTCTTTCTGAAAGGCACTACATTTAGTTTATTTATCTGCAACATTGTGTTGTTTAATTACAGTTTTGCTTTTGCACTATAAATGTTCTCAAAATGACATGCAACGTTTCTTTATTTCTTTAACAAAAAATAGCTCTGAAATGGTTCTATTATAATTTATATATCGCAATATATATCGTTATCGCAAGAGGCTGCAATGTATATCGCAATATGGATTTTAGGCCATATCGCCCATCCCTAGTGCAGTGTGGTTTAATATTCACTACTGAGAGTCCAAACACTGAAGAGCAAATCCATCGATGCACAGCTTTACAGATCCCGAACCATGCAAGCCAGTGGCGACAGCGGCGAGGAAAAAACTTCACCAATTGGCGAAAGTGAAGTTTTAAAAAAAACCTCGAGAGAAACCAAGCTCAGTTGGGCACGACCATTTCTCTTATGTCTGAGCCTCGGACATTATCAGGAAGGCTATTCCAGAGTTTAGAAGCCATAAATGAGAAGGCTCGACCTCCTTTACTCGACTTTGCTATTCTAGGTGCTACCAGAAGCCCTGAGCTTTGAGATCTTAAAGAGTGGGTTGGATTGTAGTGAGACAGGAGGTTGTTTAGATAAACAGGAGCTCGATTATTTAAAGCTTAGGTAAGAAGCAATATTTTATAATCAATATGAAACTTAACAGGAGTTTGTTAATAGAGGATGCTGGGCAGCCAGCAAACAGAGCATTACAGTAATCCAGCCTAGAAGTCTATGCATGAACTAGCGTTTCTGCATCTGATATGGCATACTTCGTAACTTCGCAATATTTTTCACTATATATTAAGGAAACAAACTGTTAACCAGGTCATGGATTTTTACTGTAGCATTTTTACAGTTTTTTTTCTGTTAAAATCACGGCCATTTTTTACAGTGTAGGCTACTAAACCTTCAGGAATCACTCTAATATGATGGACTGATGCCACATAATTATCATAACCAGTGTTAATATTGAATCTCAGAGTGACTATTCTGGTTTTTAATAGTTTAATTCATTCATTCATTTTCTTTTCTGCTTATTAATCTGGGGTCACCACAATGGAATGAACCGCCAACTTATCCAGCATATGTTTTGCGCAGCAGATGTCCTTCCAGCTGCAACCCATCTCTGGGAAACATCCATACACACTCATTCACACTCATACACTACGGAAAATTTTGCTTACCCAATTCACCTGTACTGTGGACTGTGGGGGAAACCGGAGCACCCGGAGGAAACCCACGCGAACACTGGGAGAACATGCAAACTCCACACAGAAACGGCAACTGACCCAGCCAGGGCTCGAACCAGTTTTTAGAGTTTGTTTTGTGTTTTTGTGTTCTTTTTTATTTATTTGTAATGAATCTGAGTTGTTTAAATACATTTTATTTTAGTTTTTTTGGTTAATTTGTTAGTTGGGGTTCTAATTAAAACTAAAAGACTAAGGCCCAATCCCAATTCTATTATTTTAACCCCCCCTACCCCTTCCCCTTGGCCCTTGAAACAGAGTGTGAAGAAGAAGGGCTTCAAAATTTACCTCTAAGAAATGGGACACCACTACAGCACCTGCACACATCATCATATGTCATTGCAATTAAAGTTAAATATATAAAACGGTTTTGTTTTATTTCAAGTGGAATCTGTTTTATGAATTGGCCAGCCCAGTCACCAGACATGAACATTATTGAGCATCTCTGGGGTAAGATGCAGGAGGGATTGAAGAATAGAAGAATCTTGATGAACTCTGGAAGTCCTGCAGGAACGCTTTCTTTGCCATTCCAGATGACTTTATTAATAAGTGATTTGAGTCATTGCAGAGATGTATGGATGCAGTCCTCCAAGCTCATGATGGAGTCAGACACCATATTCATTCTGTTTCCACTGCAGCATGACTTTATATTCTATACTGGACATTATTTCTGTTAAGTAACAAGACTTTTGTCTAAGCAAAGTCAGACCTTACTGTCCTAATCAAATCATGCATAATCAAGGCATGATCATATTTTATTTTGGTAAAATAAGTGTAATCTAGAGGCCTTTGCCTTTCATATAAGCCACTTCTGATACCAAATGATCAACTAGAAGTCAAGTTATTATTTGCTGTTCATAAAACTTGGATAGGCGACACGACTTATGTCAGGTATATTTGGACATTTACCTAATAGGACATTTAGTAGTATATACTGTAAAATAGGACATTTACCTTTTTAACATCAAATTATAGAATCTAAATAACCTTAAGAAAGTATTTTAAAGTGTTTATGGCTGTTTGCATTATTATGCTGTTATGTAATCCGTGACATAAAATGACAATAATATCTCTGACCGCAACAATATCTGAGACAATGTGTCGCACATCAAAAATTCCTTATCATGACAGACCTTAGAGCAACTTTGGTGAGATTTTGCTGATTCTTGGTTATTTAAAAGTGAATGTCTCTTCCTGGCAGATCTAGCTAAGGCTTTATATACTGTTCCATCAGAGGCTTTTAGCTGCTCTTAAAATAAATCTCAAATTTCTACTCCATGCATTCAAATACAACTAAACTGACTCATCATTTTTGCATGCTTCAGTCATCAACCGATTGTGTGGTAGAGTGTAATGTTGACTTTTTAGACAGCACCCTCTGGTGGATTTGCCATCTGAAATGTATGACAGAACATACCCTAAGTTTCATATTTCATATTTGCTAAAATGGGCAGCACGGTGGCGCAGTGAGTAGCACAATCGCCTCACAGCAAGAAGGCCACTGGTGTGAGCCTCGGCTGGGTCAGTTGGTGTTTCTGTGTGGAGTTTGCATGTTCTCCTCATGTTGGCGTGGGTTTCCTCCGGGTGCTCCGGCTTCCCCCACAAGTCCAAAGACATGCGCTATTGACCTTATTCTTCAATGCGGAAGTGCGCTCGTTTTTGCGATTGTTTTAGAACTTCCGATTCAGTTGCCTATGGGAGAAACGACTAGGAATAATAAACGGCTGAAAACGGTCAAACTACTTGCTCTACAAACAACTGTTTGCATGATTATACAGACAAAATTGAATAATATAATAAGAAAACCTCAGTTTGCAACATCAAGCAGCAGAACGAGCTGTTTTTAACGTCTAAAAATGAATGGAAGTGAATGAGACCGGAAGTCTGGTGCCAAAATTATTCAAATGGCTGCCCCCGCTCGTACGCGGAGAATAAGGTGAATAGGTGAATTGGGTAAGCTAAATGTGATGGGTTGCAGCTGGAAGGGCATCCGCTGCGTAAAACATATGCTGGATAAGTTGCCAGTTCATTTCGCTGTGGCGACCCCAGATTAATAAAGGGATTAAGCTGAAAAGGAAATGAATGAATGATTATTTGCTAAAATGTAGACAGCGCCCTTTAGTGGATTTGCCATCTGAAATGTACAACAAAATGTACCCTAAGTTTCATATTTCATATTTGCAAAAATGTAGAGAGCGCCCTCTGTGGATTTGCCATCTGAAATTTACAACAAAACCTACCCTAAGTAACACATTTTAGATTTGCAAAAATGTAGAGAGCGCCCTCTGGTGGATTTGTCATCTGAAATGTACAACAAAATTTTCCTTAAGTAACATTTTAGATTTGCAAAAATGTAGAGAGTGCCCTCTGGTGGATTTGTCATCTGAAATGTACAACAAAACATACCCGAAGTAACACATTTTAGATTTGCAAAAATGTAGAGAGTGCCCTCTAGTGAATTTGTCATCTGAAATGTACAACAAATCCTACACTAAGTAACCCATTTTAGATTTGCAAAAATGTAGAGAGCGCCCTCTGGTGGATTTGTCATCTGAAATGTACAACAAAATTTTCCTTAAGTAACATTTTAGATTTGCAAAAATGTAGAGAGCGCCCTCTGGTGGATTTGTCATCTGAAATGTACAACAAAACATACCCGAAGTAACACATTTTAGATTTGCAAAAATGTAGAGAGCGCCCTCTGGTGGATTTGTCATCTGAAATGTACAACAAAATTTTCCTTAAGTAACATTTTAGATTTGCAAAAATGTAGAGAGCGCCCTCTGGTGGATTTGTCATCTGAAATGTACAACAAAATTTTCCTTAAGTAACATTTTAGATTTGCAAAAATGTAGAGAGCGCCCTCTAGTGGATTTGTCATCTGAAATGTACAACAAATCCTACACTAAGTAACACATTTTAGATTTCCAAAAATGTAGAGAGTGCCCTCTAGTGGATTTGTCATCTGAAATGTACAACAAAACCTACTCGAAGTAACACATTTTAGATTTGCAAAAATGTAGAGAGCGCCCTCTGGTGGATTTGTCATCTGAAATATACAACAAAACCTACCCCAAGTAACCCATTTTAGATTTGCAAAAATGTAGAGAGCGCCCTCTGGTGGATTTGTCATCTGAAATGTACAACAAAACATACCCGAAGTAACACATTTTAGATTTGCAAAAATGTAGAGAGCGCCCTCTGGTGGATTTGTCATCTGAAATATACAACAAAACATACCCGAAGTAACACATTTTAGATTTGCAAAAATGTAGAGAGCGCCCTCTGGTGGATTTGTCATCTGAAATATACAACAAAACATACCCGAAGTAACACATTTTAGATTTGCAAAAATGTAGAGAGCGCCCTCGAAGAGTGGCTTTTGAATAAACCATTAGTTAACAGTGAGAATGAGGTGGCTTTTGAAGGCGTGAGATGCTCTTTGGGAGCACAGACAGACGCTCAAGACAGTTCTGGAGGTAATAATAATAATATAATAATAATGATACTTTAGCTGAGGGGTTTTTAGAAATGAGCGGAACAACATTTCAGATGTTTTATAGTGTGCTGGAAACGCTGCAGAGTCCATTAATGTGTCCCATCATGCACATTTAAATCATCACATGATCTGTTCAAACTATATTACATGACTTTACTGATGCGCATGCTGGAAATGACTCCGTAAATTTGTTTCTGTCTTAGTTTTTGCAAATGTTTTAATATCAGATAGTGATGCGCGTCTTTAGTGTTTCCATTAAGCATTTTTGTGCGACATTTATAAAAATAGGTACAAACATAGCTAATGATGCACATCAATATCAGCACACACAGCAATTGTGCTATTACTATAGACGTTAAATATCACACACACCGACTGTACAGTTAAACACAGACACACACTGCTGGATTCCTCTATCCAGAGTCTCACTGTAGTCTAACAACAACAAGAAGAATTACCCATGAGTCACGGCATCGATCTGCCATCCAGAGCACATCTCGCAGCACTCAGCAGAAGAAGAATCAATGAAATCGACCTCACACGCACACTGTCTGTACAGTTTCTCAGTACAGGCCGTCCGATTAGTCCACTTCCAGAATGTGGATCCAGCAAACTTCACCACAGAACAACTAAATGCTGTCTATTAGTAATGAATACATTTGTGTCACTTATTGATCTCCATATGGACAAGTTTTCTGCTCCATGTATTTTGTAAAATTATAACTATGTGGTCAGGGTGCTCTTTTCTATTACGTTTGCTTTCGAAAACATTATTGGTTGGGTTTGGGGGAGCGTTTAGGTCAGTGGTTTGCTAGATGATGTGTACGTCAACATGTTAAGAAGGATGTGTATCTGAAATGTACAACAAAACGCACTCCAAGTACTGTACTTCAGATTCACAAAAATGTAGACAGCGCCCTCTAGTGGATTTGTCATCTGAAACATGCAATGAAACGTACCTAGAGCAATGATTTTTTTTTTGTATAATATGTTGGGCTGCACAATATATCTAAATGTCAACATGTTAAGAAGGATGTGTATCTGAAATGTACAACATAATGTACGCTAAGTAATATATTTCAGATTTGCAAAAATGTAGACAGCACCCTCTAGTGGATTTGCCATCTTAAACATGTAATGAAACGTCCCTGGAGCAATGTTATTATTATTTTTTTTTTTTGTATAACATGTAGGGCTGTACAATATATCTGTATGCCAACTTGTTAAGAAGGATGTGTATCTGAAATGTACAGCAAAATGTACCCTAAGTAATGTATTTTAGATTCGCAAAAATGTAGACAGCACCCTCTAGTGGATTCGCCATCTGAAACGTGCAATGAAACGTACCTGGAGCAATGTTTTCTTTTTGTATAACATGTAAGTCTGCACAATCTATCTGATTGTCAACATGTTAAGAAGGATGTGTATCTGAAATGTACAACAAAATGTACCCCAAGTAATGTATTTCAGATTTGCAAAAATGTGGACAGCGCCCTCTAGTGAATTCGCCATCTCAAACGTGTAATTAAACGTACCTGGAGCAATGTTTTGTATTGTATAACATGTAGGGCTGCACAATATATCTTTATGTCAACATGTTAAGAAGGATGTGTATCTGAAATGTACAACAAAATGTACCCTAAGTAACGTATTTCACATTCGCAAAAATGAAGACAGCACCCTCTAGTGGATTCGCCATCTTAAATGTGCAATGAAACATACCCGGAGCAATGTTTTCTTTTTTTTGTATAATATGTTGGGCTGGACAATATATCCACATGTCAACATGTTAAGAATGTGTATCTGAAATATACAGCAAAATGTACCCTAAGTAATGTATTTTAGATTCGCAAAAATGTAGACAGCACCCTCTAGTGGATTTGCCATCTGAAATGTGCAATGAAACGTACCTGGAGCAATGTTTTCTTTTTGTATAACATGTAAGTCTGCACAATCTATCTGATTGTCAACATGTTAAGAAGGATGTGTATCTGAAATGTACAGCAAAATGTACCCTAAGTAATGTATTTCAGATTCGCAAAAATGTAGACAGCGCCCTCTAGTGAATTTGCCATCTTAAACGTGTAATTAAACGTACCTGGAGCAATGTTTTGTATTGTATAACATGTAGGGCTGCACAATATATCTTTATGTCAACATGTTAAGAAGGATGTGTATCTGAAATGTACAACAAAATGTACCCTAAGTAACGTATTTCACATTCGCAAAAATGAAGACAGCACCCTCTAGTGGATTTGCCATCTGAAATGTGCAATGAAACGTACCTGGAGCAATGTTTTCTTTTTGTATAACATGTAAGTCTGCACAATCTATCTGATTGTCAACATGTTAAGAAGGATGTGTATCTGAAATGTACAGCAAAATGTACCCTAAGTAATGTATTTCAGATTCGCAAAAATGTAGACAGCGCCCTCTAGTGAATTCGCCATCTTAAACGTGTAATTAAACGTACCTGGAGCAATGTTTTGTATTGTATAACATGTAGGGCTGCACAATATATCTGTATGTCAACATGTTATAAAGGATGTGTATCTGAAATGTACAACAAATTGTACCCTAAGTAACGTATTTCACATTCGCAAAAGTGTAGACAGCACCCTCTAGTGGATTTGCCATCTTAAATGTGCAATGAAACATACCCGGAGCAATGTTTTCTTTTTTTTTGTATAATATGTTGGGCTGGACAATATATCCACATGTCAACATGTTAAGGATGTGTATCTGAAATATACAGCAAAATGTACCCTAAGTAATGTATTTCAGATTCACAAAAATGTAGACAGCACCCTCTAGTGGATTCGCCATCTTAAACGTGCAATGAAACGTACCTGGAACAATATTTTTTTTTTACATAACATGTAGGGCTGCACAATATATCTGGTTGTCAACTTGTTAAGAAGGATGTGTATCTGAAATGTACAACAAAATGTATCCTAAGTATTGTATTTCAGATTCGCAAAAATGTAGACAGCGCCCTCTAGTGAATTCGCCATCTTAAACGTGTAATTAAACGTACCTGGAGCAATGTTTTGTATTGTATAACATGTAGGGCTGCACAATATATCTGTATGTCAACATGTTATAAAGGATGTGTATCTGAAATGTACAACAAAATGTACCCTAAGTAACGCATTTCACATTCGCAAAAATGTAGACAGCACCCTCTAGTGGATTTGCCATCTTAAACGTGCAATGAAACGTACCTGGAGCAATGTTTTCTTTTTTTACACAACATGTAGGGCTGCACAATATATCTGATTGTCAACATGTTAAGAAGGATGTGTATCTGAAATGTACAACAAAATGTACCCCGAGTAATGTATTTCAGATTCACAAAAATGTGGACAGCGCCCTCTAGTGAATTTGCTATCTCAAACGTGTAATTAAACGTACCTGGAGCAATGTTTTGTTTTGTATAACATGTAGGGCTGCACAATATATCTGATTGTCAACATGTTAAGAAGGATGTGTATCTGAAATGTACAACAAAAAGTAGGGCTGCACAATATATAATTTCAGTATTAAAGGCTTAAAGTGGTCGCCCACTGAAGCTAAGCAGGGCTGCGCCCGGTCAGTACCTGGATGGGAGACCACATGGGAAAGCTAGGTTGCTGCCGGAAGTGGTGTTAGTGAGGCCAGCAGGGGGCGCCCAACCTGCGGTCTGTGTGGGTCCTAATGCCCCAGTATAGTGACGGGGACTCTATACTGCTCAGTGAGCGCCGTCTTTCGGATGAGACGTTAAACCGAGGTCCTGACTCTCTGTGGTCATTAAAAATCCCAGGATGTCCTTCGAGAAAGAGTAGGGGTTTAACCCCGGCATCCTGGCCAAATCTGCCCACTGGCCTCTGTCCATCATGGCCTCCGAACCCTCCCCATATCATAATTGGCTTCATCACTCTGTCTCCTCTCCACCAATCAGCTGGTGTGTGGTGTGCGGTCTGGCGCAAAATGGCTGCCGTCGCGTCATCCAGGTGGATGCTGCACACTGGTGGTGGATGAGGAGATTCCCCCCAATATGTAAAGCGCTTTGAGTGTCTAGAAAAGCGCTATATAAATGTAAGGAATTATTATTATTATTAACTAGGTTAATTAGGTTAACTAGGCAAGTTAAAGGAAATAAGGCTCTCTCAAGAAGAATATAATACTGTGAAAAATATCATTGCTCTGTTAAACATATATTAAAACAATTATTTAAATTTCAGAGAAGTTTAAGGTTGTAAAACTGTTGTCTTGAATATCTCCTCCTATTTAATTGTAAATATATATTTTTCTGTTCATTTTTTTAATGAGTCCTAGTCTATTATCTGTATTAATAGAGCAAAGCTGAGCCCAGGCTTCCTCCACCCCTGAAAACACACACTATTGTCTGTGGTTTTGGTCTCTCGGGGCCTGTGAGCAGGACGGCCGTATGTTGCTTAAACTATAGTTTCAGCGGGGGTCTCATCAGCGAAGCCCCTCTGCGCATTGATGTGTCTCATAGATTATGCGCTGTGTTTCTGACGCCTAACGCTCCTCCTCTGTCTGCCTGCTGGAGGGATGATGGGATAGAAATTGAAGTTTTATGGCTCCCCTGCCTGAAGTCTGTGCTTCCTGTTTATAGTGTGTAGGCATGGTCCGGTGTAAGATTCTGACGGTGTGATAACCTTGGATAAAAATATCACGGTGTTGTGATTACTGCTCTAAAATTTGTTCTTTTTTTAGATATCTGGGTAAGAAACAACTACTTGTTTTATCCATTGAACACAATATATTTATTTTTAGGAAACATTTCAAATATTTTGGAAGATTCAGGCTGAATAATGAATATAAATCATTGACTTCATTGAATTTATTTATATAATAAATGATAAATTTTACTTTCTTAACAATAAAATGAAAACATGATATAAGGAACTGCCTATTTTCATTTTGATATTAACAACAGGCTTAAAAAATGTTGAGGCATCGTGTAGCTACATATTAATTAGAGGTGTGAACCTACACTGGTCTCACGGTTCGGTTCGGTTACGATTATCATGCCATCGATTCGGTTCAATTCGATATCTCGGTGCATCACGGTGCATTGACGATTCTTTCCATACACAGTTTTTAATTTTTTTCACAGCACAGCAATTCTTGCATTAACATGTATAAATATATTTATATACTATTTGTAAAACAATTTTGCCCTTTAATACAAACAGTCAGATATAAACTGTACCTTTAAACAACACTAGCATTTATAGACCATTTCGAGGGATGTAAACAAAAACAATGGCCCTATTGTATCCTGTTTTACATTTTTAGTTTCCATTGCTTCTGAGAATCCAAAAAGGTCCACATATTGATAAATAGTGTTATGACGGCTGATTTAAAGTCAAGTTATGATTGAATTGCCTCTTGTTACAGTTAGGAAATAGTTTAACGTCAAGCAGGAAATGTTCATGGGCCAATGACATAACCACATTGAAATAATCTATAGCAAATAAACAAATATAAATAGCCCGCTCGCTTTCTGCCTTGTCTAACAAGTTCTTTCTTACACCCCTTTGATTGGTCACACGCTCAACAGAAAGGGCTGCGATTGGCTCTTACACGCTGGCGCTCTTCACAGATGCACTCATGGGCCACAGTGAGACAGACAGAGAGAAATGGAGTTTACTTTCATTCTCTTAATCGCTGTGAAATAGGGGCTTTTGCTGTAAGTTTCAGTGAAACAGTGTTCAGCAAACACACACGCAGTGAAATTGTGCACATTGTGTGTTTTTCGTAGTTAGAGCGTTGTAAATAATTGCGCTCGCGGCTCGCCTCCCTTGCCATAGTAAGGTACGGCGACACATAGCGCATGTGAGATAAATGACATCAGTATAATAACCGGTTATGATTATTACTGAACCGATACAGAATTGTCCGCGTCTGCATCGCGGTGCACCGAAGAAACGATTAATTTTGACACCCCTAATATTAATATGACCGTCATCTTCACTGTATGCATACATGTATTTATAACAAAATGGAGCCTAAAACATTACTGCTTCTTTTAATTTTCATTGAAAATATGAAACATATCCTCTCTTTTGCTGAATATCATAACATTTGAGTTTACTCACTTAATTCGCGCGTCGAATCCGCTTCATTCGCGTGTCAAATTCACTTCAGAACAGACGCGGACTCGCGTCATGGGCAGGGCTTCTGTCTGCCCGGTGACTGTAGCTTCTTTGCTAAATGGCTAACATGGATTTTATTGAGAATATAACAGTGTTTATGTGCTTTTATGAAGGCTGAAAAACAGCGTCGATACGTTTGGAGCAGTGTCTGAGTCCACTCGATACTTTCAGAGGTGCACCCAGCTCTGTGAGCTCATAAACTCCTCCAGAAACTTAACCTGGATGACGGAGGCTTTCAGCGGTGCTTCTGACTGAGCCGAGCCCAGTTTGATGAACTGGTGTCGGCTGGAGGATTTCCCCCGTGTGCGATTCGCAGGATTTGCGCGTTAAGCATGTCAAACACGCAAAATGCTCAATCCGCGCTGTGCCATTCGCGCATATCGCGCCATCCGCGCCACACCATTCGCGCAATTCAAATCATTTGCGCCACGCCATTCGCGCGTATCGCGCAGCAGGATGTGTATTCACGTCTTTGCATTGACTTAACATGTAAATCATTCGCGCTTGACGCTTCTTCCGCGTCTGGTGTGAACGCACCATAAAAGTATAACGTACAATAAGTTTATACAATATAGGAAATAAATGCAAACAATCAGTCAAATGTGCAGAATCAGTGTATGTGGTTACATTAAAATATTAATTTATAATAGTAATAGATTCAAAAGACCAAAGAGTCATTAGATAGAGACTAGTTCAATTAAAGGGCACCGATTTCACCCCTTTTTCAAGATTTAAGATAAGTCTTTTGTGTCTCCAGAACGTGTCTGTAAAGTTTCAGCTCAAAACACCCATCAGATTATTGATTAGACCTTTCAGAATATTGGATTTTCAGCTCTGAGGACATTGTAGCTGTTTTTGTTTCCTGTCCCACGTGCCTGTCAGAGTGTACCTCAATCTCCGCCTCGGCTGCGTCAGATAAACAGCACAGTGACAGACATGAAGTAAGCAGATCTCACGTAACGTTTGTGAGAAATACTACAGTAAGAACTTTCACAAATGATTACTTGATGTATTTGTTGTGGAGTTAATTCAAGCCTTTCTGCAACGATGAGTCACACATAATGTCGTTTCAAAGTTCGTGCACACTATGCACTGTAAATGTGATCTTTGATGATCTGTCCGACATGCGCTGCTCTCACCTGGGGTTTTGTGCTCGAAACACCTGCTGACTGCCTGGAGCTCAGACGTCTGCATACCATGTAGCGCACAGGTGTCAAAGCCAGTTGCTGGAGGGCCGGAGCTCTGCACAGTTTAGTTCTAACCCTTATTTAACACACCTGATCAAACTAATTGAGTCCTTCAGGCTTGTTTGAAACCTACAGGTAAGTGTGTTGAAGAAGGGTCGGAACTAAACTGTGCAGGGCTGCGGCTCTCCAGGAACTGGCTTTGACACCTGTGAAGTAGCGCATACCAGAGTGTGTGTGTGTGGTCACATGATGTGCTTTTTCAGCAGTGTAGTGTGGATGGAGAGCTGTTCAGAAACGCCAGTGTGGACGTGGATTGTTTATATTCTTAAACGGCGTTTTAAAACTAAAACCATAGACTGTAAAAGATATGTTGGTAGTATCCGTGACGTCACCCATAGGTTTCTGAAGAACCCAAAAGAAGCTACACGTAGGCGTGGCCAACCATCGCCATTTTGTTCGCACGTCATCACACCGACTGGGGGATACCAAACAAGGGCAAAGAGGCGGAGAGTGAGCGGAGCTACAGACACCTGCTATCATTTTGCTTAGACTGGCTTTATTTTGAGAGAAACGCTTAATACTTCATTACCTGCGACTCGTTTGTGTTCTGACCACACGTGCTTGGCTGTACACTATATCAATAAAGTGTTTAGACTTTTAAAAACACTGTTGTAACACATTGAGCCACTAAACATTGTGCTTATGGCGTTTTTCGACAGGAGGAAAACGCAAATTACTTCTAATTACTTCAGATATAGTCTGTGTTAGTAAATGCAAGGCTGTTTATAAAATCCAGGCAGAACATTGTATGATAACCAGTGCTTAATTTATGAATTGCGAGGTCCCGGAACTGACCGGGGTAACTGATCCGGCATGAAAGTGGAAGTGAAAGAAAGTGAAAATGAACAGCGGACGGTGGAGGAGGGGGATCAGTAAAATGAGGTGTTAAGCCCTGATGATAACATTTCAGATGACTGTTCTAGAACCTACAGCTAATAAATCTGTCAGATTCTGGAGGGCATTACAGGTCTAAAGAGAATTATAAATGATAAATGATAGGGGTGTCAAAATTAATCGTTTCTTCGGTGCACCGCGATGGAGATAGGGACAATTCGATATCGGTTCAGTAATAAATCATAACCGGTTATTACGCACTGACGTCATTTATCCCCTATGCGCGATGTCGCGGTAGAATACTATGGCAAAGGAGGCGAGGGTGAGTAAATAAAACACTCCTACTACTTAAAAAGCAGATCTTTCACTGACACTGAGCACGAGCTGCTATTTCAGTACTAGGTAGAAATGCTGTAAAACTCTAACTCTCTCTCTCTGTCTCTCACACACACACACACACACACACACACACTTTGGGCATTTGACCGGCTGGCATGTTCGTGAGGTAAATTTCCCTCCTCTCGGCTGTTTGTGGATCGAGACACAAGCGTGCCTGTGGTGCGAGTTTATTGTATTGTATTTATTCTATTACGGATTACCTGATAACCGCGTATTATGCGCATATAGACTGACCCGCGGCTGTTTTTCCCGCGTCACTCATGGGTTAACAGCGCTTACGTTTCTAAAGCCAAGCGGCAGCCCTTTCTGTTGAGCGGGTGAAGACAATGACCAATCATAGGGGTGTAAGAACTTGCCAGCGCTCAAAAAGCAAGCAGGATAATATTTACATTAGTTTATTTGTTATGAAACTGTTATGAATTGCTCGTGCTGTCTTCTGAGAATGTATTGGAGTTTTCATTCACAAAGAGTGTTTTTTTGAGCAGGTAAAATTAAAGGTACAGTTCATATATCTGACTGCTTGTATTAAAGGACAAAATTGTATTACAAGTAATATATAAATACAAACATATTTATAGATTTTAATACAATTTTTTTTTCTTGTGTTGTAAAGAAAAAATTCTAATTATGTATGGAAAGCATCGTCAATGCACCGTGATGCACCGAGATATCGAATTGAACCGAATCGTTGGCATGATAATCGTAACCGAACCGTGAGACCAGTGTAGGTTCACACCCCTAATAAATGATCTTAAATAAAACAGACGCATTTATAGAGATGGTATATAAGTACATAATTCCACTCACCTGGGAAATGGAGGTCACGTGAATGGTTTGTGAGGACAATTAAGTGCACACAGTATGCCATATCATCTGATAATTGTAGGAAATAATTCCAAAGGGCAAATGACTGTGTAAAGCCACAAAAACAACACAAAAATACGATGTATATGTCGAGTTCAGCAGCTAATCTGCTGGAATCAGCTAAGGTGACGGCGGCCAGCGAGACCTAGCTGTCACTCAAGTGGCCACGCCCTTAATTATGCAGACTTAATATAACCTAATATAAAGGAACCTGATGAGTTATAAAGAAAATTCACCCCCCTCACAGTTGTCATGAAGTGTAATATTAGCTATATACACCAAAATCGTTCTTTTTAACAGGTTGTAAACACCTTTTTTTTCTGCTGTAAAGTTGGCCATTTTAACAGTGGGCTCAATAGAAATTTGCTCTATTATGGAGCCAGGACTAGCGGAATTTCGATAAACTGCAGTATCAGTTACTTCCGTATTTGCTTCACGAGGGAGAGCGGGAGGTTGCCGCTTGACTAAGTCAGTGTAAACGGGGCCTAAAATGCACGTTTAAAAAGCCCCAACTAAAAACAGCAGTATACCTTGAATGTCCAGGGCTTTTAGTTTTAGGTTCTGAAATGTAAACTGGATATACACATAGAGAATGTGACGATGAAGCCATGGCCACATGTTAAACTGGAGCGCTCACTTGTGTTTATTGCTGTGACTGAATGTTATTGTGAAGTTAAACACTAATCCTGTGTGATCTGATGCTGTTTGGCCATTGTTGTGCTCACTGATGGAGACTCCTGTTCAGATTTAAGTGTTGCGGGTCATGCATTAATCCTGTGTGTGTGTGTGTGTGTGTGTGTGTGTTGATTTATATGTAAATTGGCTGTGTTTCTTCAGCACCATCTGCTGTGTTTGAGCTTCAGCCGCAGCGATATCCCGACTGCAGAGACTGAGGAGATCTAGTTACACACACACTTATAATCACATACATGTATAATCACATACACACTTATAATCACTCACAAAGACAGAGACTCAGACTCACTCATACACAGACACACACTCACTCACACACACCGGCACAGACTCATACACACACACTCGTATATACACATACACACGCTCACACAGAGTTATATACACTCACACACCCATATATACTTAAACACACTGTCATGCACACACACATACAATTGTACACACTCACACACACACACACACACACACACACACACACACAAACTCATATACACACACAGACTCGTATATACACACACGCAGACACGCACTCACACAGATCCATACACACTTACTCACACAGACCCATACACACACACGCACACGCTCACACAGACATACACACACAGACTCATATATACACACATGCAGACACACACTCGCACAGATCCATACACACTTACTCACACAGACCCATACACACACACGCTCACACAGAAATACACACACACGCGCACACACACACAAACACAAACACACACACACACACACACACACACACACACACACACACACACACACACACACACACACTCTGGGTTTTAGCCTATCACCTCCAGAACGTGCACACACACACGCACACACATAGAGAGAAAAAGAGAGAGAGAGCCACCCCGGAGAACACACACACACACACACACACACACACACATAGAGAGTTACACAAACACACACACCACATGCATTGAGATGTATAACACACACAGACAAATAACCCATGCACACACACACAGACACACGCACTCTCTGGGTTTTAGCCTATCACCTCCAGAACGTGCACACACGCACGCACACACATAGAGAGAGAGAGAGAGAGAGCCACCCTGGAGAACACACACACACACAAACACACACACACAGAGAGAGAGAGAGAGAGATACACAAACACGCACACCACATGCATTGGCATGTATAACACACACACACACACACACAGACAAATAACCCATGCACTCACAAAAACACACAGACACACACGTGCACACACACAACAAACACATAAACATAGACACACACACACAAGTGCACGACCAACACACAATCGAGTCTGTATACGAGTCTGTGTGTAGGGGCCTGTGTGTGTGTGTTCCTTTGTATGTGTGTGTATTTGAGTCTGTGTATGTGTGTGAGTGAGTGAGTGTGTGTGGGTCTGCGTGAGTGTGTGTGTTCCTGTGTACGTGTGTATGTGTGTGTTTGTGTGTGTGTGTGTGTGTGTGTGTGTGTGTGTGTGTGTGTGTGTGTGTGTTCTCCGGGGTGGCTGTGTAACATCGTGTCCTGCTGGGCTGAAGGCTGTTCTTCAGCTCAATCTCCAGGGATTGACAGATTGTTAGGGGTCTGACATGATGAACTCAGAGTGTGATCAGCTCTGCCAAACATTCTGTGCATGACACTGATTTACACTACAGTTATACACCTTTACTGAGCTCTTTATGCTTCTCAGAATGATTTGCACGTTCAGTAAGCCCTCCAAAGTGATCATAGGATTTTAACTGATATAATATATATATATTAGTGGTGGGCCGTTATCTGCGTTAACAAAAAAAATCTATTCTCAAAGTTGGGTTGGGAGCTGGGTCTATTCTATACGCAAGCTATGATGACTTTCACCTTGATATTTTATCGCGGATGTATACCTGAACGGTGAGCCGTCTGACAAAACAATGCCCTTCTGAATCAAATCAGCCGGATGCCCTTCTGGATCTTACACTTACTTTAAAGACTCTACTGACTACGCTTACATGGACATCTGTAATTAGTTATTTGCCTGAATAGACAATAATATAATTAAGGTGCTTTCATGTAAGAGTTTGCTGTAATTTTGGGTGACTTTAACTGTAGTTTGGCTGTTTCACTTTAACTCATGAACATTTCATTCATGCACCCGTGACAAACTGGGGTATTAGAGGCAAATAAGGAGTAGGGACTGGTGAGAGTGTTATGGAATTTTAAACTTCCGATTTTCGCTGTGTGTGTGTGTGTGTGTACGTGTTTTTGTGACATATCAGGACACAAATCTGTATAATGACATGGGTATGACACAGGTATTACAAAAAGCAGGTGAAATATGAGGACATTGGTGACGTCCTCACTTCTCAAAAAGCTTCTAAATCACACAGGATGAGTTTTTTCAGGGAGTAAAGCTGTGCACTGTCTCCTGTGATGGTTGGGTTTAGGGGTAGGGTGGGGTGAGGGCAATATAATATACGGTTTGAACAGTATAAAATGAATGGAAGCCTATGTAATGTACCCACTTTTCACAAAAACAAACATGTGTGTGTGTGTGTGATCCTTTACTGACAGCTGCATGTGTGGATCTTGTCGGAAAATATGGCGAAAAGTCCCACATGACGGTAATAGTTAGATCGCAGTGTTTACTTCAATAATGCCACTAATATCTGCATACTCCACATCTTAATTCCATTTCTGTTTAGTTCAGTTGTGACTTTAGTCGGATTAAGGTCATCAAAAATCGCTGTTTGCAGCTTATGTAGGCCTACAGTTCAACATTCAAAAAATGAATAATCAGTTAGTAAACACAAGTACATCTTATTGAACATCATTTATTTTCATCACCATTTATCATAGTAGAACAGTTTCTCAAGCAGTTTGTGATGCATTTTGGAAACAGGAGACGAGCCCCTGGTCTGACTGTACGTTCACACCGAAAGCAGCGAGAGCGTCAAAGGTCGCTCTGGCCGCCCTGGCGACAACGCTGTCTGCCTTCGGCTCCGGCGGCGAGAGCGTCAAAATTCGCTACATTGATCTCGTATTTAAAGGAGCCGTTGCAGCATATCATATCAGTTACACTCCCGCATAATACATGCTTTCTAGCGTGAAGATGTTGCACACTTATTATCAAATTCACTTAACTACGGAAGATCTAGTAGCATGTGGTGTGGCTTTGCTCCACTATGTGTCCATAAGCCTGAAATATTCTGAAGCAGCAATACTGTTTTGTATTGTCACATGAAATTCCTGCTTTTTTTAAAGAAAAAAAAATATATATAACATTAATGCACATCAGTAACTCGCCAGTAACCTTTTTAATGTATGTTCCTGTAAGAAAACATTGCAAATAATTGGAAATCCAGTGACTGCAATAATCAAACCCTTGGGAACAACTGTTCACAGTGACTGTGTTCTCTGACTCCTCTCAAGCGGTGGACTTCCACACTGTGATTGCTTGCCGCCGAACCGCATCACAGCTTGTTACCATAAAGTTGACTTGATTTCAACTCTCCTTGACGCCCACACCGACGAAGACGCACCGCGCTGCTTATCGCCGCCGGCTCTCATTGAAAATGAATGACTTCCGGCTACTTTGACGCTCTCGCCACTTTCGGTGTGAACGTACAGTGATGCACCACCTGGCTTGAGAAACCCGTTCTCAAAGACTTATTTTGTTATTATTTGGGTATAGCGCACATATTCTGAATGCCGTCGGCAAAATTCAAATGAGCCATTTTAATCTAGATTAATTCCAAGATTACAGTGAGATTAATCTAGATTTTAAAAATAATTCATGCCCACCTATAATATATATATATATATATATATATATATATATATATATATATATATATATATATATATATATATATATATATATATATATATATATATATATACATACAGTTGAGGGCAAACTTAATCTATTCTCCTATGTAATATCTGTTCTAATATTTCTGAAGTAATATTTAATGGAGCAATTTCACAGTCTTTCTGATAATGTTTTTTCATCTGGAGAACGTCTTATTTGTTTTATTTGGGTTGGAATAAACGCAGTTTTTAATTTTTTTTTGAATAATTTTAAGGTCAATATTATTAGCCCCCTTAGTCAATATTTGATTTCAATTGTCTACAGAGCAAACCACTGTTATACAATGACCTGCCTAATTACCCTAGTTAAGCCTTTAAATTGCACTTTAAAATATTATGTACTGACATCATGGCAAAGATAAAAGAAATCAGTTTTTTAAACTATTATGTTTAGAAATGGGGCGACACGGTAGCTCAGTGGTTAGCACTGTCGCCTCACAGCAAGAAGGTCGCTGGTTTGAGTCCCGGTTGGGTCACTTGGCATTTCTGTGTTGAGTTTGCATGTTCTCCCCGTGTTGGCGTGGGTTTCCTCCGGGTGCGCCGGTTTCCCCCACAGTCCCAACACATGCGCTATAGTTTCAATGTGGTGATGTCTTTGGCCCATGAACATTTCCAGCGTGTTATCATACTATTTCAAAACTGTAACAAGAGGCAATTCAATCAGAACGTAATGTTAAAACAGTTTTCATAATATTATTTATCAATTTGTGGCTCTTTTTGGATTCTCAGAAGCTGTGGAAATAAAAAATGTGAAACAGGAAATGCATTGGGACCATTGTTTTTGTTTACATCCCTCAAAATGGTCTATCCGCTTTTTAAGTGTGACGTCACACGAAGGGGCTTCCGGGTCCAAGCACTCTATGAAACTGAACGAGGAGACTCATCAAACGCTAATAATAAACGTTTACAAAGCGATGTAATACTTTCGAAAATCACGATCGCAATATATATGTCCTTGCCTAATATCTAATGGCCATTTTTTATAAATTGTTAAAATTTTGGTATTTGTGATGCAGCAAGCCCAGAGATTGTTGTGTACACTATGACTTTATATAAAATTCCCTTTAATGTGTGATATGAATAAAAAGAGATCATAAACAAATATTTTGTCAATTCAATTGAGTGGCGGCTTGGACCCGGAAACAGTATTACATACGTCACCAACACGTCACCACTTAACAAGCGGATAGGTGAATTGAATAGACTAACTTGGCCGTTGTGTGTGTGTGTGTGTGTGTGTGTGTGTGTGTGTGTGTGTAAATGAGTGTGTATGGGTGTTTCCCAGTACTGGGTTTCAGCTGGAAGGGCATCTGCTGTGTAAAACACATGCTGGATAAGTTGGCGGTTCATTCTGCTGTGGCGACCCCTGATGAATAAAGAAACTAAGGTGAAGGAAAATGAATGAATGAATGTTTAGAAATGTGTTGCAAACAAACTTCTTTCTGTTAAACAGCGAGAGAGAGAGAGAGGGAAATAAACTAATTTATGTGTGTATGTAATGTGTGTATTAGGGCGCACTCGCAATATGCTATCCAAGCCATGCCCAGGCGCATTTCCCGGTTCGTTTGGCAAGTGTGAGTGCTCCAAATCAGGCCCTGGCACGGTTGGAAGAGGTGTGGCAGAGTGCGGTTTGGTTGGGTTTTGGCGCGGTACGCTTGTAGTGTGAGTGCAAAGTGCGCCTGAGCCCGAAACTGAAGACGAAACGTGACTTTTTAGGGACTGCTTCATATGGAATAATTAATCATTCTTACTGTTTAATGAACGTGATCTGTCATAGTTTATTAAAGACGCAAACCTCTCACTGCACGTCAGCTGCACCTTCAGCAAACGTCCTAATTCCTGCAGCACGATGACTTTTATGATTATTTATGAGCGTCAAAAGTGGCGGATCTGTTCAGCAAAAGATTTGACTGCGTGTCACTGCATCCCAAACAATCAGAAGTAGTACAAATCAAAAACAAAGCAATGTCCACTGTGCAGAGCGAGAGCGCTTCTCTTCCTGTTAAACTGAACAGTCGCATCATCGATGATGTAAGCGTGCTTCGGCTCAGATGGCAAAAGCATTGTAAGTGCAGGCCGTCGAGGGAGAGGGGAGGGGGGAGAGAGACATACCTGCCAACACTCCCGTTTTTCCCGGGAGTCTCCCGTATTTCAGACCCGTCTCCCGTATTGTTCTGTCTCCCGGTAAACTCCCGGAATTCCCCCGCCCCCCGCTCCTCAGCATTTTGGTACAGTCCGGGCTAAAACTTGGTGCTTGTGCTCTTCCGGTCGCACGCTACAGTTCGCGCACCCCCATCTCCCCAAATCTTTCACCCCTCCCGCTCCCCGCTCTTCAGTTTGCGCCAGTGTTGCCAACTTAGCGACAAATTTTCAAAAAAGCGACTTGCGACAAATCTAGCGACTTTTTTTGTGTGTTACTGGTTATTTTTATAGACTGTCGTTTGTCCATTACTTTACCGTCCCTACTCGTCTCCCGGAATTTACGAACCAAATGTTGGCAGGTATGGAGAGAGACAATCGCGATTTGGCACGGTTTAAGGCAATTGTATCTGGTGTGAGCACACCCTTACTGTATGCTTCAATACTGTCTACCACAGTGACCCTTTGTCTGTGTGTGTTTATATGTTAAACACTGTGGTTTGAAATGTTCACATGTTCTTATTTCTTACATTGTTTATTTAAGCTTAAATCATTATGATAATTTATTATGCGAACTCAAATTCTGAACTGAGAAATTAAATTAGTTTGATCTTTTGACAGAAGAGGTCATTGTACTATAAAAACATCCTGTTTCCGAACTCAACACTTCCTCATTAGCACAATAACAGCTTTTATTAAAGCAGGCAGGCAGACTGACTCAGATTATGACTCAGATTGTGACGTCATAGAGCATCAATATGTTTTCAGTCCAAACATATGCAGAATTATTTCTCAGTAAACATCACAACTGCATCTTTTATTTTAACATGCAGAATTTAATATGTTCATTCATTCATTTTCCTTTGGCTTAGTCCCTTTATTAATCCGGGGTCGCCACAGTGGAATGAACCGCCAATTTATCCAGCATATGTTTTACGCAGCGGATGCCCTTCCAACTGCATCCCAGTACTGGGAAACACCCATACACTCTCACACAAACACTCACACTGTACACTACGGCCAATTTAGTTCATCCAATTCACCTGTAGCGCATGTGTTTGGACTGTGGGGGAAACCAGAGCACCCTGAGGAAACCCATGCTAACATGGGGAGAACATGCAAACTCCACACAGAAATGCCAACTGGCCCAGTCGGGACTCGAGTCAGCGACCTTGTTGCTGTGAGGCGACAGTGCTAACCACTGAGCCACCATGTCACCAAATAATATTCATTCATTCATTCATTCATTTTCTTGTCGGCTTTGTCCCTTGCGGGGTCGCCACAGCGGAATGAACCGCCAACTTATCCAGCACGATTTTACGCAGCGGATGCCCTTCCAGCCGCAACCCATCTCTGGGAACTTCCACACACACACATTCACACTCATACACTATGGACAATTTAGCTTACCCAATTCACCTGTACTGCATGTCTTTGGGATGTGGGGGAAACCGGAGCACCCGGAGGAAACCCACGCGAACGCAGGGAGAACATGCAAACTCCACACAGAAACGCCAACTGACCCAGCCCAGCCGAGGTTCGAACCTGCGACCCAGCGACGTTCTTGCTGTGAGGCAACAGCACTACCTACTGCGCCACTGCGTTGCCCAAATAATATTCATTCTTTATTTAAAAGATTTTTGATTATTAATTCCTAGCTTGACTATAATTAATAAGTCAATCAGTTTAGCATATAATCTCACCAATATATTAAATAAGATAGCCTTGCCCACTAATTTACATGTCACATCATTCATTCATTTTCTTTGCGGCTTAGTCCCGTCATCAATCTGAGGTCGCCACAGCAGAATGAACCGCCAATTTATCCAGCATATGTTTTACGCAGCGGATGCCCTTCCAACTGCATCCCAGTACTGGGAAACACCCATACACTCTCACACAAACACTCATAATGTACACTACGGCCAATTTAGTTCATCCAATTCACCTGTAGCCCATGTGTTTGGACTGTGGGGGAAACCAGAGCACCCTGAGGAAACCCACGCTAACATGGGGAGTACATGCAAACTCCACACAGAAATGCCAACTGGCCCGGTCGGGACTCGAGTCAGCGACCTTCTTGCTGTGAGGCGACAGTGCTAACCACTCAGCCACCGTGTCACCAAATAATATTCATTCTTTATTTAAAAGCTTTTTGATTATTAAATCCTAGCTTGACTATAATTAATAAATCAATCAGTTTAGCATATAATCTCACCAATACATTAAATAAGATAGCCACGCCCACTAATTTACATGTCACATCATTCATTCATTTTCTTTGCGGCTTAGTCCCGTCATCAATCTGAGGTCGCCACAGCAGAATGAACCGCCAATTTACCCAGCATATGTTTTACGCAGCAGATGCCCTTCCAACTGCAACCCAGTACTGGGAAACACCCATACACTCTCACACAAACACTCATAATGTACACTACGGCCAATTTAGTTCATCCAATTCACCTGTAGCACATGTGTTTGGACTGTGGGGGAAACCAGAGCATCCAGAGGAAACCCACGCTAACATGGGGAGAACATGCAAACTCCACACAGAAATGCCAACTGGCCCAGTCGGGACTCGAGTCAGCGACCTTGTTGCTGTGAGGCGAGAGTGCTATTAATTCCTAGCTTGACTATAATTAATAAATCAATCCATTTAGCATATAATCTCACCAATATATTAAATAAGATAGCCACGCCCACTAATTTACATGTCACCTCATTCATTCATTTTCTTTTTGGCTTAGTCCCTTTATTTATCGGGGGTCGCCACAGCGGAATGAACCGCCAACTTATCCAGCATATGTTTTATGCAGCGGATGCCCTTCCAGCCGCAACCCAATACTGGGAAGCACCCATACACTCTCATTCACACACATACACTACGGCCAATTTAGCAGATGCCAGTAATGCCAACTGATCCAGCCGGGGCTCGAACCAGTTACCTTCTTGCTGTAAGGCGATCGTGCTACCCTCTGCGCCACCGTGACACCTATGTCTCGTTATACTTGAGATAAACAAAACATTCATAATTATTCTAAATTATTCCATGGTATCAATATATACCATCATACCAGCCAACCCAATATTAAAGAATGCTGGAAATCGGTAACCATTGACTTCCATAGTAGGAAAAACAAATGGTTCTCAATGGCTACCTTTATCCAACATTCTTCAAATTATCTTCCTTTGTGTTTAACGAAAAAAAAAAAAGAAACTCAAACAGGTTTGAAATGAGTGAAGTATCAGTAAATGTTGACAGAGTTGTTGATTTTTGGGTGTATTGTCAGGGGCTCAGTGGTTAGCACTGTCGACTCACAGCAAGAAGGTCACTGGTTCGAGTCCCGGCTGGCATTTCTGTGTGGAGTTTGCATGTCCTCCTCGTGTTGGCGGATTCCTCCGGGTGCTCCGAGTGTGTATGGGGGTTTCCCAGTACTGGGTTGCAGCTGAAAGGACATGCGCTGCATAAAACATACGCTGGATAAGTTGGCGGTTCATTCCGCTGTGGCGAACCCTGAGGAAAAAAGCAGAAGGAAAATGAATGAACTAAATTGGCCGTATTGTGCATGAGTGTGTGTGTGTGAATGTGTGAGTGTAATGGGTGTTTTCCAGTATTGGGTTCCAGCTGGAAGGGCATCCGCTGTGTAATACATATGCCGGAATAGTTGGTGGTTCATTCCGCTGTGGCGACCTCTGAAATAGAGACTAACGCCCATTCACACAGGGCTTCAGCATCAGCACTTGACAGAGGGCGCGATCATCATAGCAGCATCAGCCAATGAAATTAGCCAGCAATAAGCCACTGTCTGAGCTGGTGTATTAGCATACAGCGATATGATTGGCTGACGCTTCCGTTGGCACTTGAAAAGTTGAGCAAGTCCCAACTTCTGCAGCGAGCGACGCCGCTTTAGATCCACAATGCAGTCCGGCAATGGCTGACGTCACCCATTCAAAGTGAATGGGAAGAGTTGAAGCTGACACCCTGTGTGAATGGGGCGTAAGCCAAAGGAAAGTAAATGGGTGTACTGTCCCTTTAAATGTGTTGATTTGTTAAATGTCATTGAATGGATGTGGATATCCTCTGGTAGTACAGTTCCTCTATAACTGCACCATTTGCAATGCATTCGCTCACATTATAAGTGAAACCAAATATGTAATAGGGAATAATGTAATAACCAGCTTTCATCCATGCAGATTTATGGATGCAGTATTTTACATTCTGCCCACACGGCTCAGTTTCCACATTCTGATGACACACGCTTTTATTTATTAGACATTTATGATGATCTTCTGCCGTCTTTAAAAGGCTGTGGTGGATGTCTGTGTTCTGTCCAGGGTTTTCGAGCAGATCCTGGAGAAGCTCTGATGTGAGTCAGGATCTGTGTGTGTGTGTGTGTGTGTGTGTGTGTGTGTGTGTGTGTGTGTGTGTGTGTGTGTGTGTGTGTGTGTGTGTGTGTGTGTCTGTGTCTGTGTCTGTGTCTGTGTCTGTGTCTGTGTGTGTGTGTGTGTCTGTGTGTGTGTGTGTGTGCTGGAGGAAAGACTGACTGCTGTATTTCGTATATATGGAGGCTCAGGATTAGGCTGTGATTCCTATACATGCACTGTTAATACTGGAGGAAAGCTTAGTATCCATGCATGTTGCTTTATTTGTAGATGCAATATTGACTATGTATATATATATATATATATATATATATATATATATATATATATATATATATATATATATATATATATATATATATACTAGGGCTGGGCGATATGGCAAAAAAAAAAAATCTCGATTTTTTTTTTTTCATAAAGTTTGACCGATTCACGATTTCGATTTCGATTTTTTTATTAATTTTTTTATTAATTTTTTTTTTTACTGTGTAACTACCTTACCAGTTTACCTTGTTCATTTAAATTTAAATAAATGCTGAAACTAGTTTTTTTCATGCTCACTTGTAAAAGAAAAGCAATAGTGTGACTAAACGCGGTTATGGCACTCTCTCATATAGGGATGCTAAACATAGCTACAATAGAAGTCACAGCAGGTCATATGTTGTGCAGCTTTGGGCAAATTTTATTTGGAGAGAAAATGACCAAAATGTAACTTGAAGATTAAAAAGGATTGGAGGGGAAATAAATATTCAAATCTCTGTACATAACAGAAAAATAAACAATGATAATGCAACAATAGTTTATCTGTATTAGTGGCATGGCAGAAATATATATTTAGACAGGCCTTGTCAAAGTGAGCGGGCACTTTCACTAATAAAAAATATAGCACTTAAATTATTTCATAACAATCAATAAATTAACAGCGGTTTTATATCAAAAAATGGTAATGATATAAAATATACTACATTTTGATGGTAAAATATAACCATTTAAACGATTTTGTATTTAAATATTAAATAACGAATGCATCAAGTTAAATATAAAAAATTTAGGGACTATATTTAGCAGAATGCTGCTCATTTATCTTTGTAATTTTATAGTTTTATTTTTGTTATTTTAATTATTTTTGTCTTCATAAATAACTAACGAGCTATAGACAAATATCTGCTTGACGTTTTAGAAAATATTTGTGCGTAGCTACACCACCCAGTATATATTAAAGATCACCGTGAAAAAAAAAAACCCACAGAAACCTGTTACATATCTGTCTATATTTAAATGTCTATCTTATATTTAACTGAATCGTATAATGGCCTATAGCTGAAATGTTGAAAATTGCTCTATTTTTATAAAACATTTGTCGATACGTATTGATATTTTTTGGAGTAAAAGCTGCCGACATTTAAGAATCCATATTTATTTTATTCATTCATTCATTTTACTTGTTTATTGGTGCATATATGGGTTATGATTTAATTCATACAGTACCTTGACAGCTACTGTGCCACTCCGTAATTCAAGCAAAAGTCCAAATTAAAGAAAGATTTGACTTTCTGCGGTGACCGACATTTACAACACACCGTCCTTCAGGTGGAGCGCGGGTCCCCGTCTCGCAGCTCGCGCGGGAGACACAGACGGCTGCGGGACGCGAACAACAGCACGACGCGCATGGAAAACATTCGTGAAGCTGGCTGGCTGACTGCGGGGCGCTTGTTGCTCTAGCGGGAAAATGTCCCGGTGTTCCCAAAGGCCGGTCCGCCCTGGCCCGCTTCCGCTACCAGCTGTGGCAGCACATCAACAGAGCCGCGACGTCAACACACAGAATCAGCACAATTCAGCACGGTTGTCTAACAGTTTAGAACGGTTTGGCATGATAGTGGAAAAGCGGCTTTAATATTTTTATTAAAAACCGCGATTCCTCGATTTTGTAAAAAATAAAATCGTCTTAAAACGTAAATTCGAATTAATCGAAAAAATCGGAAAAACCGCCCAGCCCTAATATATACACAGTTGAAGTCAGAATTATTAGCCTGTTTAACGGAGAGCAGATTTTCTCAACACATTTCTAAACATAATAGTTTTAATAACTCATCTCTAATAACTGATTTATTTTATCTTTGTCATGACGACAGTAAATAATATTTGACTAGATATTTTTCAAGACACTTCTATACAGCTTAATGTGACATTTAAAGGCTTAACTAGGTTAATTAGGTTAACTAGGCAGGTTAGGGTAATTAGGCAAGTCATTGTATAATGATGGTTTGTTCTGTAGACTATTGAAAAAATATATAGCTTAAAGGGGCTAATAATTTTGACCTTAAAATGGCTTTTAAAAAATTAAAAACTGCTTTTATTCTAGCCGAAATAAACAAATAAGACTTTCTCCAGAAGAAAAAACATTATCAGACATACTGTGAACATTTCCTTGCTCTGTTAAACATTATTTGGGAAATATTTAAAAAAGAAAAAAAAAATCAAAGAGGGGCGAATAATTCTGACTTAGACTATAAATAAATTAAAAAAAAAAAAAAAAAAAAAAAAAATATATATATATATATATATATATATTTATTTTTTTTTTTTTCCTCACTGGATTTTAATTTTGTGGCATTAATACAATTTTATTTATTTATTTATGGCAGTGGGATTGGTCTTTTGAAATGGTATGAAGTGGATTTGACTGTTTGCTTGATAACATTATGAATAGTTATAATAACAATAGTAAAATTGTATATATTTTTCTCATTGGAATCTATTAATGTGACATTAATGAAAAATATTTATTTATTTTATTTATTATTATTTTTTAAATTATTTTACTTATAATTTTATTTTTGTCTTTTAACATGGTCTTAAAAGTCGACTTGACAGTTTGCTTACGTACCCTTATGAATCGCTGTAATAAAAATTGTAAATATGAGTATTTGATTGAACTTATAGTAATAGTGTTATCAAAATAATAAAAAATGATTTCATATTTTGTAAATGTACATTTAAAAAGTCAAAGCATGTTAAAATGACTAAAGCTTAAATTAAAACAAATAAATAATAAAAAAAACAGTTATTGTTCATAATAAAAACAGTGGCTCAGTGGTTCGCACTGTCGCCTCACAACAAGAAGGTTGCTGGTTCGAGTCCCAGCTGGGCCAGTTGGTATTTCTGTATGGAGTTTGCATGTTCTCCCCGTGTTGGCGTGGGCTTCCCCACATGCGCTATAGGTGAAATTGAATAAACTAAATGGGCTGTAGTGTATGAGTGTGTGTGTGTGTGTGTGTGTGTGTGTGTGTGTGTGTGTGTGTGTGTGTGTGTGTGTGTGTGTGTGTGTGTGTGTGTGTGTGTGTGTGTGTGTGTGTGTGTGTGTGTGTGTGTGTGTGTGTGTGTGTGTGTGTGTGTGTGTGTGTGTGTGAATGTGAACGTGTGTTTTCTAGTACTAGGTTGCGGCAGAAGGGCATCCGCTGCGTAAAGCATATGCAGGATAAGTCGGCAGTTCATTCCGCTGTGGTGACCCCTGATTAATAAAGAGACTAAGCCGAAAAGAAAATAATTGGAGTATAAATGATACTAAAATAACACTCAAGCTAATTAAAAAATAATGATAAATACTATAATAGTTAATTACCATTATTGACTATTAAAAAAAACAGCAGAAGATTTAATAATATTGTTCATTTTATAGAAGTCAGTGTTCATTTCTCAGTGATTTCTTAGTGAGATTTGATGCCTCCGTCCTGTATTTGTGCCTTATGGATGTTTTGAAATGCTTTCAGTGTAATTTGGGTATCAGAAACAGGCTTCTTGTGTATAAACACACGCGTCTCTGTTTGGTGTAATTTTCTGAACAGCAGCTTGAACATGAGATTAATCCGCATGTGTGCCAATTGTGTCTCTGCATGTCTTGGTTTGGCTAATGAAAACCCGCTGCAGGTCTCCTGAAGGCCGTTTCAAGAAGCTTCGTTCTGAAAAATTTAGATTTTGAAACCTGTCAAGACATTTAATGGGAAATAAAACACTAAGATTTAAGTATAGCGCTGCTCGGTTATGGAGAGAGGCATAATCATGATTATTTTGGTCAGAATTGTAATCACCATTATTTAAAATAGTTTGTGTGCCATATTCACCTCATTCTTCATGTACGAGTGGGCGCAGCCATTTGAATCATTTTTGCTTGAGACCTCTGTTCTCATTCACTTCCATTTATTTTTAGACGTTAGAAAGAAACAGCTTATGTGTCTAGATGTTGCAAACTGATCTTTTCTTATTATAGTATTCTACTTGGTCTGTAAATTCATGCAAACACCTGCTTGTAGAGCCAGTTGTTTGACTGTTTTCTGACATTAATTATTCCAAGTCATTTCTTCCATATAGGCAACTGAATCGGAAGTTCTAAAACAATCGCAAAAATGAGCGCACTTGAAGAATAAGGTCAATACAGTGCTCAGCATAATTGAGTGCACCCCATTTTGAAAATGTATATTTTTATTCAGTTCTCAGCCAATATACAGAAAGAATTATTAGCCCCCCTGATTTATTAGCCCCCCTGATTTATTAGCCCCCCTGTTTATTTTTTTTTCCAATTTCTGTTTAACGGAGGGAAGATTTTTTCAGCACATTTCTCCACATAATAGTTTTAATAACTCATCTCTAATAACTGATTTATTTCATTTTTGCCATGATGACAGTAAATAATATTTGACTAAATATTTTTCAAGACACTTCTATACAGCTTAAAGTGACATTTAAAGGCTTAACTAGGTTAATTAGGTTAACTAGGCAGGTTAGGGTAATTAGGCAAGTTACTGTATAATGATGGTTTGTTCTGTAGACTATTGAAAACAAAAATAGCTTAAAGGGGCTAATAATTTTGTCCCTAAAATGGTTTTAAAAAAATTAAAAACTGCTTTTATTCTAGCTGAAATAAAACAAATAATACTTTCTCCAGAAGAAAAAATATTATCAGACATACTGTGAAAATTTCCTTGCTCTGTTTAACATAATTTGGGAAATATTTAAAAAAGAAAAAGAAAAAATCAAAGCGGGGCGAATAATTGTGACCTCAACTGTATATTCATGCATTTGAACAAAACAGATTTATTAAACCGTTATATTTATTAAAATATTATTTTAGTCATCAAACATCTTTAGAAATAGAAAGATAATACATTTAAATTTATGCAAAATATTGGAAATTACAACCTGCAAAAATTACAACCTACAAAATTTCATCTAAATTTTATAAATATTTTGTTTCTCTTGAATTTTGCTCTTTTTTTTTTTTAATTTTTAAGATTTTTTTTTGTAAATAAGGCTCTTGATGTGCATATACAGTGCATAAACTTTACAGAACTCTCTTTTAAATTCATATTTTCTATAATAATATATAGTAATAATATAAGTAATATATAGTAATGTAGTTCTATAGGGGGCACTGCGGTGGCGCAGTGGGTAGCACTGTCACTTCACAGCAAGAAGGTCGCTGGTTCGAGCCCCGGCTGGGTCAGTTGACATATCTGTGTGGAGTTTGCATGTTCTCCCCATGTTGGCGTGGGTTTCCTCCGGGTGCTCCGGTTTCCCCAATTCCAAACACATGCTGTACAGGTGAATTGGGTAAGCTAAATTGTTCGTAGTGTATGTGTGTGAATGAGAGTGTATGGGTGTTTCCCAGTGATTGGTTGCAGCTGGCAGGGCAGCTGCTGTGTAAAACATATGCTGGATAAGTTGGTTCAATCCGCTGTGGCGACTCCTGATAAATAAAGGGACTAAGCTGACTGAAAATTAATGAATGAATCTTGTGCGAAGCTTTAAGTGATGGAGATTTATCACTATTTCTCAATCTTTGGTTTTGCATGCAGATCCGCTTCTGCTCGGCTAGATGAATGTGTGAATCCACTGCACTCCTTCATTTATAGCGGTGGTTATTTTAATGGCTGTGCTTCCGTCACACCTCCATCTATTACTCCTCCAGAGAGCAGAGATATTATTATCCTGATGAATGACCAGGCTTTGTTCAGAAAAGCCCAGCTCATCCCTGTCTGCGCCACATGCACATACAGTTGAAGTCAAAATTATTCGCCCTCCTGTAAATTGTTGTTTCTTTTATTTACCTATTGTTTTTTTATTTTTATTAATTTCTCCTATCATTGCCACTTCATTCATTCATTCCTCTTATCTATATTTACATATATAAATATATATAAAGCTGGTGTGTTGTGGTTTCAGTGCTGTGTTTTTGCAGACGTGTGAATCAGCAAGTGAACTTTAACACCTTCACACTGTATTTAGTTTAACTAAAGTGTGTGTGTGTGTGTGTGTGTGTGTGTGTGTGTGTGTGTGTGTGTGTGTGTGTGTGTGTGTGTGTGTGTGTGTGTGTGTGTGTGATAAAACACAGTGATGACAGACCTTTGCTAAATGTGACAACACTGTCTGAAATACGATTCCACAAGGTGTGTGTGTGTGTCAGAATTTGCCTATTGTTTAGTCTATACATGGATAGTCCAATCTGAAACCAACTACATAGTCTACAAAAGGAAAACAAAACGCTTAATAAACTTTATATATTTATATAAAGTTGAAACCAGAAGTTTACATACACTCTAAAAAAAAGGAACATAACCATGTCTGATGGTAAATCATACTAAATGTTTACTATTTTAGGTCCGTTAGGATTACCTAAATCATTTACATTTGCTAAATGCCAGAATAATGAGAGAATTTTTTTTTTTGGAGAATTTTTTATTAATTTCTAGACAGTCAAAAGTTTACATCATTTCCTTGTTTTTTTTTAGCTTTGCTTTTAAACTGTATAACTTTGGTCAAATGTTTTGGGTATCCTTCCACAAGCTTCTCACAATAGTTTGCAGGAATTTTGTCCCATTCCTCCTGACAGAATTGATGTAAGTGAGTCAGATTTGTAGGCTGTCTTGCTCCCACAAGCTTTTTCAACTCTGCCCACAAATTTTCTATAGGATTGAGCTCAGGGCTTTGTGATGGCCACTCCAAAACATTCACTCTGTTGTCCTTAAAGCACATTTTAACTAATTTGGCAGTATGTTCAGGGTCATGGTCTGTTTGGAAGACCCATTTGTGGCGAAGTTTTAATTTCATGGCTGATGTCTTGAGATGTTGCTTCAGTATTTCTACATAGTGTTCCTTCTTCATGATGCCATCTATGCTGTGAAGTGGACCAGTCCCTCCTGCAGCAAAACAGCCCCACAACATGATGCTGCCGCCCCATACTTCACATTTCGGATGGTGTTCTTAGGCTTGTAAGCTTTCCCCTTTGTTCTCCAAATGTAACACTGGTCTTTTTGGACAAACAGTTCAATCTTAGGCCCCGTTTACACTAGTACGTTTTAGTATTAAAACGGCATTTTAGAATGAAAACGATCCACGTCCACACTAGCGTTTCACCCAGCGTTTCTGAACAGCTCTCCGTCTACACTAAAACGGTGAAAACGCACATCACGTGATCACACACACACACTCTATGGCATGCACTGCAGCGTGGTTTGAGCGCATATCCATAAGAGAGCTGTCCTCGTCGGACTGTTCATCAAGGATCTCCCGCTGGATCTAATCTCACTATATTTGTTAAACGTGATATTTAATTCATCTTGTCGTCTATATCTAACTACATATTCCCCGACTTTGGTCTTTTGAATCTATTACTTGTCCTCAGGTAACGTGTTTTGACTGAGCGCAAAGATAAGTTAGGTTAATATCTTAATGTAACCGCGGACACTGATTCTGCACATCTGACTTATCGCTTGCCTTTATTTTCTTTATTGTATAAACTTACTGTGCGTTATACTTTTATAATGGTCATTATTAATTATTAAAACTGATATTCAATGTAAGGGAGGGTATGTTTCGTATTTTCAATTAAAAAGAAAGGAGGCAGAAATGTTATAAGCTCCGTTTTGTTATAAATATGCATGAAGATGACGCTCATATTATGAAGCCACCTGACGCCTCAACATTTTTGATGTCTGCATCAAAATATCAAAATAAAAATAGGAAGTTCCTCACATCATTATTTCATTTTATTGTTAAGATAGTGAAACAGCATAGTGAAACAGCATAGCCAGGGTGATGTGAATGACTTTATAAAGTACACACTTAGGAGTTTGATTTCCTTATCAATTTGCGAAGTCTGAACTTACAAGGAGAGGATGCAGGACTGAACTGTGTGAAGGCTACTTAATATTGAGGGAAAGCCCCAATCAGAGAGGTGAATGTCTGCAGCCACGCCTCTGTTTTCAGATGTCTCTGTTTTCCCCCATCCACACTGAGACGGAGCAGCAGCGTTTTAGAATGAAAACGGCCTCTCCGGCGTTTCCAAAATGCTCCGTTTTCGGGGCTCGGAAACTCCGGCGTAGTGTGGACGGATGGCGTAACCGTAGCAAAACTTATGCGTTTTAAAACTAAAACGTATTAGTGTAAACGGGGCCTTAGTTCCATCAGACCACAGGACATGTCTCCAAAAATGATTCTTTTTCCCAGTGTAATTTAGCAAATTGTAATCTGGCTTTTTTTGTTGATTCTGGCTTGTTGATTTTCCCATGTTGTCACACAAGGAAGCAGTGTGTTTGAGGTTTCCCTTAAATACTATTCTACAGTTGTGCCTCCAATTAACTCAAATGTTGTCAATTAGCCAATCAGAAACCTCCAAAACCTTGACACCATCATCTGAGCTTTTTCAGAGGCAGAATAATCTTATTGTATGTAAACTTGACTTTCAAGAAAAGTTCTAACAATAACATTTGAGTTAATTGGAGGCACAACTGTAGATTAGTATTTAAGGAAAACCTCAAACACACTGCTTCCTTGTGTGACAACATGGGAAAATCAACAAGCCAGAATCAACAAAAAACATATTAATTAATCAGCTATTAGTTAATTAGTTAAAGTTATTAGTATCTAATAAAGTTATGGTAACTAATAACCTTAACTTTTCCAAACCTGATTGCAATGTAATAATGTACACCTTCTGTAAAGCTGCTTTGAAACAATAATTATTGTGAAAAGCGCTATACAAATAAGCTTGAAGTGAATGAAATTGAATATATCGTGATTACAAGCTAATCAGAGAAAAAGAAAATGTAACGCCACCACGTGCCAGCACATCATAAAACACCAGAAGCCAAAGGAAAAGCTTGTGAGATGTTTGTGTGACTTTAACACACCCTCGTTGTGTGTGTGTTTGTGTGGCATGTGTGTTTGCTCATGGCTGAAGTGTGTTTACAGCTCATACAATTTCCTCTTTGAATCATCAGTGTGTGTGTGTGTGTCTGTTTGTTTTCCTCACTCTCTGCTCTCATCTTACACCATTGATGTCTCGGTAAAAGATTAAACTCATAGTGTCTGCTGTGACATCACATCTGGGTAGGTCTGACCCTTTATAAACCACACACACACTGCAGTCACACACTCGCTGGAATCTGGACAGACTTTTCATACTGGAAACTGTAGTAGGATTGTGTGTCAGAATGCTGAGCGCTGCTTGGTAAGGAGTGTTTATATTATTAACAGATACAATTTACTGTACATGAGCTTTTTCTGTTCGTCTGAATGTAGTTTGGTTATCTAGAGGTTATTGCTAGACTGAAATTTGAGCATTTTTAAGTGTTTGAATTCAAATTAATGATGTACACTGTTAAAAATAACTGTAAATTAGCAGTTTTCTGTATTTTGTTGTTCATGTTTTTATTTTTCCCCATTTATTTATGCTCTTGAATTGCATTGTGGGATCTTGATCTTTCTTCCAATAACTTTTAACCTTGAAAAGTTCGAAAAAGGGACTTTTATAAACATTTTTAATAGTTTGAAGTGATATATTGTCACGGTTGGTGTTGTATATTACGCAACAATAACCTTGTAATAAACCACCAGTGCATTTTCTGTTGTTTTACAGACTTATTTCTCTAGATATTATTATTTCTTTAACATTATATTCAGGGCTTTACATTAACACCCGCCAACCTGCCAAATGCGGGTAGATTTCAGCTCTGGCAGGTTAGACAGACACCTCCACTAGCCACTTTGGCTGGTTGGAAATTATTTTTAAATTGTAGTTTTCTTAAAAGCAGGGTTCGACAATAATCATGGCCCAATATTGGTGCAAATGTGATCTTAGAATCGAGAAGCAGCACGACTGACAAAAATAACTGTGTTCACGCAAGCAAAAGAAAGCAGGTAAATACCGAAAGAGAGGATGATCAGTCGCGCGCACAGGTGATGTGATGTGCGCGACTGTTAAAAAGCGTGCGCACTCCTGCTTACTTGCGCGAAGCAACCGTGCCTAGAGGAAGCACAACTGGTGCGATTGGTCCTCTTTGAAATAGACTGGACAAAGAGCGATGATCGTGCACACACAGTCTGCTTTCAAGAGCTCAAGATTAAAACAAAAATACACATATTCTTAAGCAGCAGCGGTCACTGCTTTCATTTTAATTATTCTTTGAACAGATTATTAACAGGCCTATATTAACCGTGTGTGCGTGATCATCCTTTCATTATCAAACACGGTATGTTTCACCTGCTTTCTTTTGCTTACAGTTATTTTTGTTAATATGGTTTAGTTATATTTTTGACAATAACACTGCTTCAATTTGATTACTCCCCGTTTATGTGTAGTTAATTGCTGATCTGGGACTTTTAGCCAGGACAGATTACTGTGCTTATTTTACATACATGACAATAATTCTTTTTTTAAATGTAATGGTTTTTTAAAGAAAAGTTTAAATTATGGTTTCGAGACTAGACATGATCATGATCATGTCTATACTAGATGTCGAATTGGACATCTAGGTTAACTCATTTATATTTGCTGAATAACGAAGCACCACCTGTATGTAAATACTGCCTGGCTGCACTTACCATCAAACATATTTTGCTGGAATGTGGAAGTTTAAATTCCATTAGACAAACGTTTTATAAGGAAAGTACTTTAATGGACATTTTTAAAAATGTACCGCCAGGAAAAATCTTAAATTATTTATCAAAAATTGAACTAAAAAATCATATTTAACTTTGAGTATATTTTTGTGTGAATTTTATTTATTTTTATCCTATATATTTATCTAAGTAACTTTTTATCGTAATACAAATTTGTTTTTATCATGTAATATTTTATGTATATCCATTTTGCCACGAAATAGCCGTAAGTTGCTGATGTGGCAATAAACAAATAATAAATAAATTATTTAAAGAAAAGTTTTGTTGAATTAAAAAGTGCACCTATACAGATATATTTTCCTTGTTTTGACACATAAAAAATTGTGGCTTATAAATACTTATTTGGTGTGGTCAGAGATAAATTTGGTAAATCCTTCATTTTGAGGTCTGAAAAGTCATGTGAAATAAAAACTGATTGCATTGCGACACAACCCATTTGCTCATGCACATTGTGCAAGCTAATACACAACACACACAAAAAGTTAAATCATTGAGAAGGCGTGTGGACACAACACAATCTAAATCTAGTCATTTTAGCATGTCAAAGTCAAATTTATGCATATAAAATATATTTTCCCAACAAGTAAAGTGTGGCTAGTGAAAATGACGAGTGGCTAGTGTTGGAAATCTACTAGCCACAGTGGCTGGTGATCAAAAGTTATGGTCAAGCCCTGATTATATTATTTCAGACTACTAAAATGTTAATAAAAGTCACTTTGTTAAACTGTAGAGTTGAATTTTTAACATCAGAAGTGAACAGAACAGAGATCAACATCCCATAATGCAATTCACAACCGTAAATAAACAGAAAACACTTAAAAATCACAACACATGGAAACTGTTAATTAACATAATTACTGATGATGGGCTGAGAAAAAGTAGTGGTGTGCATTATTTTCTTGTAATTTAACAGGATGGAGTCAATTAGTATTATTGTATTAAATAAGGTGACATGGTGGCGCAGTGGGAAGCTGGTTGGAGCCCCGGCTGGGTCAGTTGGCATTTCTGTGTTGAGTTTGCATGTTCTCCCTGCGTTGGTGTGCGTTTCCTCCGGGTGCTCCGGTTTCCCTCACAGTCCAAACACATACGCTATAGGGGAATTGGGTAAGCTAAATTGGCCGTAGTGTATGTGTGTATGTCCTGGTCCTCCAGACTGGGGGTTGAGCGTTTGGCTAACAAATCAACTCATAAAAAAACTAGATGTTACGAAACACCAAAATGGTGCAGCTTCAATATAATCGGCCCTAAAGTAAGAGCAAGTATATTAATAAATAAATACGGGGAGGTGTGGTTCAGTTTTGCATGTTACCACTATTTTATCACAGTATCATCATTACATTAACTGTTTTCATTTATTCATTCATTTTCTTTCCGGCTTAGTCTCTTTATTAATCTGGGGTTGCCACAGTTGAATGAACCACCAACTTATCCAGCATATGTTTTACACAGCGAATGCCCTTCCAGCTGCACCCCATCACTAGGAAACATACACACTCATTCACACTCATACACTACGGACAATTTAGCCTACCCAATTCCCCTATAGCGCATGTGTTTGGACTGTGGGGGAAACTGGAGCACCCGGAGGAAATCGAAGCCAACACGGGGAGAACATGCAAACACACAGAAGTGCCAACTGACCCAGCCGAGGCTCGAACCAGCAACCTTCTTGCTGTAAGGCACCGTGACGCCATTAATTGTTTTATTAATACAATTTTTTTTACATTTACATATCGTCACCTTGGAATTATAACGTTCTATCTGCGTTCTGAATGATTTTGAGATATTGAGCTTCAAAGGTCTTGCATTCCATAACAACCAGTATGTGTGTAACATTTGTTTTTTAAATAAAAAGTTTTAAAATGTAAACAACTTAGAAAAAAACATCCCATAATGTAAATCAGTTGTCATTTAATACGAATATGTCAATAACTCAATTTTGACAAAAATGTCAGATAGAACCTTATAATTCTAAGGTGACAATATTACACGCACATAAAAAACCTACAATTCAAAAAGTAGTGTGGGTTATTTCAAAACCCCCGCTCAAAACCTGCCAGAACTACTTTAGTTGTGCGTTTATCTGAAAATAACGGCACACCTTAGAATGCTCATCAGCCAATCAGAATTGAGTATTTGACTGTTGTAGCTGTGAAATAACTGAAATTATTCAGTGTAGTGATATGAACCTGTATTGCGCTCAAAACCTGTCGGAACTACTTTAGCTGTGTGTTTGTGTAAATAACGGCACATGCTCATCAGCCAATCAGAATCGAGTATTTGACTGTTGTAGCTGTGAAATAACTGAAATTATTCAGCGTAGTGATATGGAGCTGTAATGTGCTCAAAACCTGCCGGAACTACTTTATCTGTGCATTTATCTGACAATAACGGCACACCTTAATATGCTCATCAGCCAATCAGAATCGAGTATTTGACTGTTGTAGATGTGAAATAGCAGAAATAATTAAATATAGTGATATGGAGCTGTAATACCTGCCGGAACTACTTGAACTACTGAGCGTTTATTTGAAAATAACGGCACACCTTAGAATGTTCATCAGCCAATCAGAATCAAGTATTTGACTGTTGTAGATGTGAAATAAATAACTGAAATCATTCAGCGTAGTGATATGGAGCTGTAATGTGCTCAAAACCTGCCGGAACTACTTTAGCTGTGTGTTTAACTGTAAATAACGGCACACACTGTATTAGTTTGATCATCAGCCAATCAGAATCGAGTATTTGACTGTTGTAGCTGTGAAATAACTGAAATTATTCAGCGTAGTGATATGGAGCTGTAATGTGCTCAAAACCTGCCTGAACTACTTTATCTGTGCGTTTATCTGACAATAACGGCACACCTTAATATGCTCATCAGCCAATCAGAATCGAGTATTTGACTGTTGTAGATGTGAAATAGCAAAAATAATTAAATATAGTGATATGGAGCTGTAATACCTGCCGGAACTACTTGAACTACTGAGCGTTTATTTGAAAATAACGGCACACCTTAGAATGTTCATCAGCCAATCAGAATCAAGTATTTGACTGTTGTAGATGTGAAATAAATAACTGAAATCATTCAGTGTAGTGATATGGAGCTGTAATGTGCTCAAAACCTGCCGGAACTACTTTAGCTGTGTGTTTAACTGTAAATAATGGCACACACTGTATTAGTATGATCATTAGCCAATCAGAATCGAGTATTTGACTGTTGTAGCTGTGAAATAACTGAAATTATTCAGCGTAGTGATATGAACCTGTATTGCGCTCAACCTGTCGGAACTACTTTAGCTGTGTGTTTATCTGTAAATAACGGCACATGCTCATCAGCCAATCAGAATCGAGTATTTGACTGTTGTAGCTGTGAAATAACTGAAATTATTCAGCGTAGTGATATGGAGCTGTAATGTGCTCAAAACCTGCCGGAACTACTTTATCTGCGCATTTATCTGACAATAACGGCACACCTTAATATGCTCATCAGCCAATCAGAATCGAGTATTTGACTGTTGTAGCTGTGAAATAACTGAAATCATTCAGTGTAGTAATATGAGCCTGTATTGCGCTCAAAACCTGTCGGAACTACTTTAGCTGTGTGTTTATCTGTAAATAACGGCACATGCTCATCAGCCAATCAGAATCAAGTATTTGACTGTTGTAGATGTGAAATAGCAGAATAAATTAAATATAGTGATATGGAGCTGTAATACCTGCCGGAACTACTTGAACTACTGAGCGTTTATTTGAAAATAACGGCACACCTTAGAATGTTCATCAGCCAATCAGAATCAAGTATTTGACTGTTGTAGCTCTGAAATAACTGAAATCATTCAGTGTAGTGATATGAGCCTGTATTGCGCTCAAAACCTGCCGGAACTACTTTAGCTGTGTGTTTATCTGTAAATAACGGCACACACTGTATTCGTATGATCATCAGCCAATCAGAATCGAGTATTTGACTGTTGTAGCTGTGAAATAACTGAAATTATTCAGCGTAGTGATATGGAGCTGTAATGTGCTCAAAACCTGCCTGAACTACTTTATCTGTGCGTTTATCTGACAATAACGGCACACCTTAATATGCTCATCAGCCAATCAGAATCGAGTATTTGACTGTTGTAGATGTGAAATAGCAAAAATAATTAAATATAGTGATATGGAGCTGTAATACCTGCCGGAACTACTTGAACTACTGAGCGTTTATTTGAAAATAACGGCACACCTTAGAATGCTCATCAGCCAATCAGAATGAAGTATTTGACTGTTGTAGATGTGAAATAAATTACTGAAATCATTCAGTGTAGTGATATGAAGCTGTAATGTGCTCAACCTGCCGGAACTACTTTAGCTGTGTGTTTAACTGTAAATTACGGCACACACTGTATTAGTATGATCATCAGCCAATCAGAATCAAGTATTTGACTGTTGTAGCTGTGAAATAACTGAAATCATTCAGTGTAGTGATATGAACCTGTGTTGCGCTCAAAACCTGTCGGAACTACTTTAGCTGTGTGTTTATCTGTAAATAACGGCACCTGCTTATCAGCCAATCAGAATCGAGTATTTGACTGTTGTAGCTGTGAAATAACTGAAATTATTCAGCGTAGTGATATGGAGCTGTAATGTGCTCAAAACCTGCGGGAACTACTTTATCTGTGCGTTTATCTGACTATAACGGCACATGCTCATCAGCCAATCAGAATCAAGTATTTGACTGTTGTAGATGTGAAATAGCAGAAATAATTAAATATAGTGATATGGAGCTGTAATACCTGCCGGAACTACTTGAACTACTGAGCATTTATTTGAAAATAACGGCACACCTTAGAATGTTCATCAGCCAATCAGAATCGAGTATTTGACTGTTGTAGATGTGAAATAAATAACTGAAATCATTCAGTGTAGTGATATGAAGCTGTAATGTGCTCAAAACCTGCCGGAACTACTTTAGCTGTGTGTTTAACTGTAAATAACGGCACACACTGTATTAGTATGATCATCAGCCAATCAGAATCAAGTATTTGACTGTTGTAGCTGTGAAATAACTGAAATCATTCAGTGTAGTGATATGAACCTGTATTGCGCTCAAAACCTGTCGGAACTACTTTATCTGTGTGTTTAACTGTAAATAACGGCACATGCTCATCAGCCAATCAGAATCAAGTATTTGACTGTTGTAGCTGGAAATAACTCAAATCATTCAGCGTAGTGATTTGAAGCTGTAATGCGCTCAACCTGCCAGAACTACTTTATCTGAGTGTTGCTTTGAAAATAACGGCGCACCTTAAAATGCTCACCAGCCAATCAGAATAAAGCATTCCACAGACCTGTAGTGTAAGTGTATATAAGCATTGGGATTGACTGACTAATATGAGTCTCTGCTAGCGGTGACAGATTTGTATGTAAAACTACAGATTGTGTTTGTTTTGTCAGTGTTTGGTTGGTGTATATTTGTCGTGACTCTGTTATCTTGCTTGAATTGTGTGCACTTATATGCATATTCAAGCGTGCATCATGTTTTTTCCATGTTTATTTAAAATGGTCCATGTACTGCAGCAGATTAATTCATGAAAACACAAGTATTCAAATGTATTAAAACTATTTAACAAGCACTGTTTTGCCTCTTAGACCATTCCAAAAAAAGTGCTTCACATTAACTAGCCAAAAGCCCGAAATAATACGGTCTGTTCAGTGTTATGTAATCCTGGTTTATGGAGCCGAGGTGTCAGGACTGATGTCAGACTGAGTCATGCGGCTTTACAGCAAAGATCTGTTTGTCAGCTGTTTACACCTTTCAGAAAACATGCACTCGACTACATTCAGTGCTTTTTAATTAGGGCAGAGTCATTGATTTTTAATTATTTATAAGTTATGTTTGTTTATTAATTTAATTTAAATTTTGTTTTGTTTAATTTAGTTTAGTTTTTTGTTTTGTTTTAATTTAAATTTATTTTATTTTGATTGTATTTTAATTCAATTTTATTTAAATTAAATTTTATTTTTAATTTATTTTCATATTTTAATTGTATTTTATTTAAATTTTATTTTTTAATTGTATTTTAATTCAATTTAATTTTTATTTTTATTATTTTATTTTATTATATTTTAATTTAATTTATTTTAATTTCACTTAATTTCATTTCATTTTATTTTAATTCAGGTTTATTTAAATTTAATTTAAATTTAATTTTATTATAATTTAATTTAATTTAATTCAATTTTTTTTGTTTAATTTTTTTATTTTAATTTTATTTAATTTTATTTAATTTTATTTTATTTTATTGTATTTTAATTCAATTAAATTTAATTTTTTTAATATTTTAATTTAATTTAATTATTTTAATTTAATTTATTTTTTATTTAATTTAATTTAATTGCATTTATTTATTTTTTTTTTATTTTTTTTGCTGGCCAAAAGTTTATCACAAATAATTGCATCCAGAATCAATATTTATATTATGTATTTATATATTATGCATATGTAATACACTATACAAAACTATACAAAACAAAAAACTAGTTATTTAAATGCATATATAATTTGTATCAAATACATATTTATTTGTATATATCTAAATATACACAGTACACACACATATATTATGTAAATACAAACTTTTATTTAATTAAAAAAAAAATTTATTAATTCATTTATTTATTATTTTTTATTAAATAATTTTATTTATATTTTTTTAATTATTTATTTAATTATTATTATTTATTTTATTTTATTATTATTATTTTATTTTATTATTATTTTATTTTATTATTAAATTGTTTTAAATTATTTATTTTATTTTATTTTTTATTTTATTTAGTTAACAAATATTTATCACAAATAATTGCATCCAGAATATGTGTGTGTGTGTGTGTGTTTATATTATGTATTTATATATTATGTATATGTAATACACACTCATACATATAAACAAAAATATTTAAGTTTATATATAATTAGAAACATATATATAGATATGTAAATATAAACTGTACACACATATATTATATATATGTGCATATGTATGTATATACAGTAAAATATAAACTATAATATTGTGAAATAATAATGTAACTTAAAATAAATGTTATCTATGTAAATGCATGTTAAAATATTTTTCATTTCTATGATGCAAAGCAGCATTTTCAGCATCATTACTTCAGTCTTCAGTGTCACTTCAGAAATATGCTCTGTAAAAATATAATATAATAACATTTATAGTATTAATAATATTATAATCACATTTGTATTTCAGGAAAACAACACTAAAAAAAGCATTATAAAAGCCTCAGTTGATGCATGATCGCTATATAAATCTATTAATTTTCTTTATCTTGCACGAAACTAGATGATGTTTTCCTCCTGCCTCAGCTCTTTTGTCTCCTACTGTGTCCTCGTTTAATCCAAATGCCATTAAGAGAAGATTGGTGGTAATTTAGTCAATCTAATTATGCTTTCGGTTTGATTCCTGCAACCTCCTGCTGTTTGATGTGCTTTGGCCCCTCCCCTTCTCACAGACTCACCAGCTCTGATTGGTTGTGTTTCAGATTTAGCCACGCCCACAGCTGAAGATGTCAGACAATGGGGAAGTAGAGGACAAGCCGCCAGCTCCGCCCATGAGGAACACCAGCACTATGATTGGCTCATCCAGTAAAGACTCAGGACCGCTGAATCACGGCTCCAAACCGCTGCCGCCCAATCCAGAGGACAAGAGGAGGAAAGAGGGATTCATCCGATCCATCCTGACCGGAGGAGGAGACAAGAGTGAGTGATGCTCTCTGCTGACAACTCGATTCAGATTTTATTGCCACATGCAGAGTCATACACCATGCTTACACAAACACTCGTGATCATAAATAAGAACAATAATAATCTAAATGATGGAGAAATTGATGTTATGCAATAGAAAATAAAATATTAAATAGCTAAATAAAACATTTAAAGACTTTCGATGTCGAGTGTGTGGAAAATAAATGAGAAAATATCTATTTCCTGAAAATGTGGGCAGCGCTACTGTGTAGGCAACTGTTCGGGGTCAAAGGTCATGAAGAGTCTTACACCTGACATCTGTTTAGCAAGTAGCAACATTATGACTGTAACCTTTGACCTTTGAGGTTTTTATTCAAAACAATATACACACACTTCACACTTTCTCTTTAGTTTCGAGGCTCCAGTTTTCACACTTTCTCAGTTTATAACACACACATCGCCAAACATTTGTGTGTCAGGAGTTCATCTGGCTCGTGTGTGTGTGTGTGTGTGTGTGTGTGTGTCCTGAGCAGCTCTTGTTTCAGGAGACCTGTTTTGTGTTAATTATCAGCCGTTAGCACATCGTTAATATTAAAGACCCTGCCTGGCTTCGGATAGAGCAGATGAGGATGAGAGCATGCCGATGTTTAAAGGGAATTAGCAGCATCTACTGACAGACACACACTTATGCACACAAACATGCATGTATACATGCATATATATATATATATATATATATATATATATATATATATATATATATATATAATATATATATATATATATATATATATATATATATATACATATATATATATATATATATCTACATATATATATATATATATATATATATATATATATATATATATATATACATATATATATATATATATATATATATACATATATATATATATATATATATATATATATATACATATATATATATATATATATATATATATATATATATATACATATACATATATATATATATATATATATATATATATATATATATATATATATATATATATATATATATATATATATACATATATATATATATATATATACATATATATATATATATATATATATATATACATATATATATATATATATATATATATATATATACATATACATACATACATACATACATACATACATACATACATACGTACGTACATACATACATACACACATATATATATATATACAGTCTAAGTCAGAATAATTAGCCCCCCATTGAATTTTTTTTTTTTTTTTTAAATATTTCCCAAATGATGTTTAACAGACATTTTCACAGTATGTCTGATATTATTTTTACTTCTTTTTTGTTTTATTTCGGCTAAAATAAAAGCAGTTTTTACATTTTTAAACACCATTTTAAGGTCATTATTATTAGCCCCTTTAAGCTATATTTTTTCAATAGTCTACAGAACAAACCATCATTATACAATAACTTTCCTAATTACCCTAACCTGCCTAGTTAACCTAATTAACCTAGTTAAGCCTTTAAATGTCACTTTAAGCTGTATAGAAGTGTCTTGAAAAATATCTAGTCAAATATTATTTACTGTCATCATGGCAAAGATAAAATAAATCAGTTATTAGAAATGAATTATTAAAACTATTATGTGCAGGAATGTGTTGAAGAAATCTTCTCTACGTTAAACAGAAATTGGGGGGAAAAATAAACAGGGGGGCTAATAATTCTGACTTCAACTGTATATGTGTGTACACACAAATATCAAACACACACACATGGGTGACGCACAGAAGAACTATAGTAGAGCGTAATAGATGTCAGTATAAATTTTAATAAAATAATTATTTTATTGGGAAATAATCTAAAATCCCTCTTTTTCTTCTCTATTTCATTTGTTTTTCTTTTCTTTCTTTCGTTTTGTTCCTTCTTTTGTTCATTCGCTCGTTTGTTCTTTTCATTACAGTCATTCCATTCATTTCGTTCATTCCTTTTGTTCCTTTCATTGCATTCGTTCTGTTCGCTCCTTTCATTCATTGTTCTTTTGTTTGTTCCTTTCATTTGTCCGTTCCTTTCGTTCGTTCCTTTCGTTCGTTCGTTTGTTCGTTTGTTCGTTTGTTCGTTCCTTTCTTTTATTTGTTTGTTCGTTTGTTCCAATCATTCGTTCGTTTGTTCGTTCGTTCTTTCGTTTCTTCCATTCATTCTTTCATTTCTTTTGTTCGTTCCTTTGGTTTCTTTTTTTCTTTTGTTAGTTTCTTTTTTCATTTTTTTTTTTGTTCGTTTCTTTTTTCGCTTTTTTTTTGTTCTTTTCTTTTGTTCATTTCTTTCATTCTTTTTTTTATTCGTTTCTTTCTTTCGCTTGTTTTTTTGTTTGTTTCTTTTGTTTGTTTCTGTCATTTGTTTCTTTTGTTCGTTTCTTTCATTCGTTTCTTTCTTTCGTTATTTTCATTAATTTCTTTTGTTCGTTTCTTTCTTTCTTTTGCTTCTTGTTTTTTCATTCCTTTCTTTCATTCGTTCTTTTGTTTGTTTTATTCGTTTGTTTCTTTTGTTCGTTTCTTTTATTAATTTCTTTGGTTCGTTTCTTTTGTTTCTTCTGTTCGTTTCTTTCGTTTGTTTCTTTAGTTCTTTCTTTTCTTCATTTTTTTCTTTTGTTCGTTTCTTTCATTTGTTCCTTTCTTTTGCTTGTTTCTTTTGTTCATTTCTTTTCTTCATTTTTTTCTTTTGTTCGTTTCTTTCATTTGTTCCTTTCTTTCGCTTGTTTCTTTTGTTCATTTCTTTCGTTCGTTTCTTTTGTTTCTTTCGTTCGTTTCTTTCGTTCGTTTCTTTTCTTCATTTTTTTTCTTTTGTTAGTTTCTTTCATTTGTTCCTTTCTTTCGCTTGTTTCTTTTGTTCATTTCTTTTGTTTGTTTCTTTTGGTTGTTTCTTTCATTAGTTTCTTTCTTTCTTTTGTTCATTTCTTTCATTTGTTCCTTTCTTTCGTTCAATTAAACAGGAATACTAAATAGGTAGATTTATGGATGGATGATTGAAAATTTTGTTACCCTGTATTTATACCTGTTTATTTATATATATATAACATATTTAGAGTACATTTTTTGAATGTTCTGCTAATTTTGTTTTTATTTCCATCTGTGACTCCACCCCAATCCTGTCCCTTCAGCCAATAAGAAGAAGGAGCGTCCAGAGATCTCCCTACCGTCAGACTTTGAGCACACCATCCATGTTGGCTTTGATGCCGTCACCGGAGAGTTCACTGTAAGTGCTCCGATTTTTCTATATATCCTATTATTACAAAAGCATATATTTTATATCATCTTTTATATCATAAAAATAAATACATATATATATATGACTGGACATCATAATAGATCATGAGGTCATCTAATCACGAAGAACGAAGCTGTTACAATTATTTATAAGCCAGTGTGCTTCAAAAATTCACATTTAGAAGATAAAACATTCAAAACTTTACTTTTCACTTTAACCAATATGGATTAAGGGTTTCATGACATCACTTCAGATCTTCAGACCAATCAAATGCTCTCCAGTATCTGAATGTCTTGTCACTAAAAGACATGTAACCAAGTGATGATGCAGATGACTCCCTTAAATAGATTTACCGGCAGCCCATAAAACTCATTACACAGCTTAACTCATAACAAAGCTTATTGCATAGCTACTTGCCACAAAACATAAAAATCTGACACAAAGCATTGTTCTGAGCTGTAATAGTTCATTAATTCTTTAATTAAATGCAAATCTGATAGATACAGAAACAGCTGATGGAGGATACACTAACCTGCTCATTATTCAGTCACAAGATGGCAGTCAAAAATGCACAGCTGACAAACAATACTGGCTGAATAAAGCATATCATAACCTACATATTATTCAGTCACAAAACGCCACCGAACAGTCATAAACAGCGGTGTGATAGACAAACAGACAAATATGAATGTGGATGTAATTTTAACGTATTCACTGACAGTCATTCAACGGTGATTCGAAGTTGCCGGATAAGTCTGTGTTATTTAGAGGTTGTTATCTGGGAATAACTTAGCCCATAATGTCGAAACTGACCTATCAGAATCAAGTAAGATAAGATTAAATAAGATTCAGCTTTACACTAGATCTTTAACATGAACAAACTCTAATTATAAACAGAAAATTGCACATAAAGCAAGAAAACAGCAGAAGAAGAACAGAAATGGCTGCAGATAATTTATACACTGCAACCTATTTGAAATGATAAATTAAGATCTTTTTCCATTTCTGTTCTCCTTGTGCTGTTTTCTTGCGGAACAAACTCAAGTCATGATGTCAGCATGATTACTAACTATGCACACAGTGATTGGCTGATAGAGAAGAGGCGGAGTCTTTGTCAGATTTATTCATGGGAACTTTGTAGGGCATGATATTATTTTGCCACATTTAAAATAGAGGTTTAGGAATAAAAATATATAAATATTATAATTAAAAAATGCAATTTAAGGGAAGAAATATATTGTAAAACTTATGTTTTTTGCTTTTAATGTTATGTTAATGTATATTCTTAGAAAATAACTAAGCAAATCTATTTTTAAATTCTTTTAAATACTGTATATATATATATATTTAAATGTATTTGAAAGAATATTCATAAAATGGCTAAATATGTATTTATAGAGCATATTTGTGTATATAAAATTAAAAATATATATTTTTTGGCCATCTTTGTGTATTTTGAAAAACTTGACTATATTGGTAAACATATTTCTGTAATTGTAAAACTCTATTTATGAACACACTTACCGGCCACTTTATTAGGTACACCTTACTAGTACCGGGTTGGACCCCTTTTGTGTTCAGAACTGCCTTAATCCTTCATGGCATAGATTCCTGGAAATATTCCTCAGAGATTTTGGTCCATATTGACATGATAGCATCACACAATTGCTGCACATCCATGATGCAAATCTCCCGTTCCACCACATCCCAAAGGTGCTCTATTGGATTGAGCTTTGGTGACTGTGGAGACCATTTGAGTTCAGTGAACTCATTGTCATGTTCAAGAAACCAGTCTGAGATGATTCAAGCTTACATGGCGCGTTATCCTGCTAGATCCTCAGAAGATGGGTACACTGTGGTCATAAAGGAATGGACATGGTCACCAGCAATACTCAGGAAGGCTGTGGCGTTGACACAATGCTCAATTGGTGCTAACGGGCCCAAAGTGTGCCAGGAAAATATCCCCCACACCACTACACCACCACTACCAGCCTGAACTGTTGATACAAGGCAGGATGCATCAATGTTTTCATGTTATTGATGCCAAATTCTGACCCTACCATCTGAATGTCGCAGCAGAAATCGAGACTCATCAGACCAGGCAATGTTTCTCCAATCTTCCATTGTCCAATTCTGGTGAGCCTCTGTGAATTGTAGCCTCAGTTTCCTGTTCTTAGCTGACAGGAGTGGCACCCGGTGTGGTCTTCTGCTGCTGTAGCCCATCCGCCTCAAGGTTGGATTTGTTGTGCGTTCAGAGATGTACTTCTGCTGACCTCAGTTGTAACGAGTGGTTATCTGAGTTACTGTTGCCTTTCCATCAGCTGGAACCAGTCTGGCCATTCTCCTCTGACCTCTGGCATCAACAAGGCATTTGCGCCCACAGAACTGCCGCTCACTGGATATTTTCTCTTTTTCAGGCCATTCTCTGTAAACCCTAGAGATGGTTGTGCGTGAAAATCCCAGTAGATCAGCAGTTTCTGAAATACTCAGAACAGCCCGTCTGGCACTAACAACCATGCCACGTTCAAAGTCACTTAAATCACCTTTCTTCCCCATTCTGATGCTCGCTTTAAACTGCAGCAGATCAGCCTGACCATGTCTACATGCCTAAATGCATTGAGTTGCTGCCATGTGATTGGCTGATTAGAAAGTTGCGTTAACGAGCAGTTGGACAGGTGTACCTAATAAAGAGAAATATGAGAAATGACACCCACTATTAAGCCCATAAAAGCTCATATTTTTCATTCAAGGCAGATTGCTTGTATTTAAGGATAGTTTGAAGTTTGGTGATTTATGAATCCGCTTCACTACTCCTAACGTTTCACTGATTTAGATTTATTTATTTGTGAAATAATCTTGGAGCAAACATTTAGGATAGTCCTATATTTAGGTCTGCCATGCTGATTTAGGAAAATAAACCTTCAAAATAATGGGCAAGTTAGGAGCTGCTTTTAGCCTTCAGATGCTTTGAGGTAACCCAGATTTGCAGTGGTTTTCAGTGGTGTTTCTGTGTTTGCGTATGTAGGGCATGCCTGAGCAGTGGGCTCGATTACTCCAGACGTCCAACATCACCAAACTGGAGCAGAAGAAGAATCCTCAGGCCGTTCTAGACGTGCTCAAATTCTATGACTCGAAAGAGACGTCCAACAACCAGAAATACATGAGCTTTACAGGTACAGCACACACTGACATACTGTTGATGACAAAATTATTCGCCCTCCTGTGAATTTTTTTTTTCTTTTTCAAATGATGTTTAACAGAGCAAGGAAATTTTCACAGTATTTCCTATAATATTTTTTCTTCTGGAGAAAGTCTTGTTTGTTTTATTTAGGCTAGAATAAAATCAGTTTTAAATTTTTAAAAATCATTTTAAAGTCAATAATATTAACCCCTTTAAGCTATATTTGTTTTGGATCGTCTACAGGACAAACCACTGTTATACAATCACTTGCCTAATTAGCCTAACTTTAGACTAATTAACCTAGTTAAGCCTTTAAATGTCACTTTTATCTGAATACTAGTATCTTGAAAAATAACTAGTCAAATATTATGTGCTGTCATCATGGCAAAGATAAAATTAACCAGTTATTAGAAATTAGTTATGAGAAATGTTTATAAATGTGTCGAAAAAATATTTTCTTCGTTAAAGAGAAAATGCTAATAATTCAGTTTACAACTGTATATATTACAGATCTCACATAAGTGCACACAATGAACCACTTTGGAAATATAAGGTTCTGATTGCATTCTGTGTGGCGTTGAGATATTGAGGAGATATTAAGGTTTTCCTTTCCATTTAGCAAAAATTATAATAGGGATCAGTTTTTTTCTAAATAAAATGTCAAAAAAAAACAAAAACAAAAAAAAAGAAATTAAATTACATAATTTAAATATTTTAGCACAGGATAAGACAATGTAAATAAACAAATTTTGACATGTCAGATAGAACTTTATTATTATTATTTATTCCTTTTAAAATAATCACATAAATAAAAATGATTTTTATGTATATATTTTTTAATAATAAATATGTATATACAGTATATATATATATATATATATATATATATATATATATATATATATATATATAAAAGCTGTTGAAGTCAGAATTATTAGCCCCCCTGTTTATTTTTTCCCCAATTTCTGTTTAATGCAGAGAAGATTGTTTTCAACACATTTCTAAACATAATAGTTTTAATAACTCATTTCTAATAACTGATTTCTTTTGTCTTTGCCATGATGACAGTAAATAATATTTGACTAGATTTTTTTCAAGATACTTAAAGGCTTAATTAGGTTAACTAGGCAGGTTAGTGTAATTAGGCAAGTCATTGTATAACAGTGGTTTATTCTGTAGACTATTAAAAAAATATATAGCTTAAAGGGGCTAATAATTTTGACCTTAAAATGGTTTTTAGAAAATTAAAAATTGCTTTTATTCTAACCGAAATAAAACAAATAAGACTTTCTCCAGAAGAAAAAATATTATCAGACATACTGTGAAAATTTCCTTGCTCTGTTCAACATCATTAGGGAAATATTTAAAAAAAGAAAACAAAAAAATTCAAAGGGGGGCTAATAATTCTTACCAAAACTGTGTGTGCGTGTGCGTGTGCGCGTGTACAGAGAACTTGTTCTTTGCCCTAAAAGTGAAATTACTGAACTTACACACAGTAGCCTGATGTAAATGCTCATTTTAGAAGACAAGTTCAGACGGCATTTAGAGGTTTTTACATCTGAACTCTTATATATATATATATATCATTAAATCGTGATTTAATAATGTAAAGTATATTAAGCAAACAATAATTATGCTAAATTAAATATATATATATATATTAGTATAATTATTGTTTGCTTAATGTACTTTAAAATATTAAATCATGATTTAAATAATGGTAACAATTTAAACATCTTTAAATTATTATCATTATTTAAGGCAGTTATTTCACTTAATAATTGTCACTTAAATATAATATATAATGGAATAAACAGTTGCTTAATGTACCTGAATTCATATAAATTATTTTAACATAATCTTAAATATAATAATATAATAGGCTCAATTTTTGCCAGATAAGCAGAGCGGATGATGAATTACTCTGTAAATAAAAAAAAGTTTTCTTCATTTAATTCAGTGTCATTTTTAAAAAGAAACTTCTGAACGAAATTTTGCATCAACCACATTTTTTTATATCTAAATCAGCTGTAATAGTTAAACTTGTGTGTGTATTTAGGTTGTGTGTGTGTGTTCCTCGTGGCTCATTGTTCTCTTCTTCATTACAGATAAAGGTGTGGAGAACTTCAACTCCTCTAGCGCAGTGGTAAGTGTGTGTGCGTGTGCGTGTGTGCGTGTGTGTGTGCGTGTGTGTGCGTGTGCGTGTGCGTGTGTGTGTGCGTGTGTGTGTGCGTGTGTGTGTGCGTGTGTGTGTGCGTGTGTGTGTGCGCGTGTGTGTGCGCGTGTGTGTGTTTCTGACAGCCGTTTGAGGTCAGCAGGTGAATGTAGACAAATGTCCTCTTGGCTCAAAGTACACAGTGACAGAAGACGGGCAGGGGGAGAGAAAGAGCTGGAAAGGGTGTTTAAGGAGAGACACTGCAGGCAAAAAAACACGCATGTCAATTCTCAGATTTGTAGCTTTTTGCCTCTTCATAAAGGGTTTTTCTTCTTTTTTAGTGTTATGTGAAGAAAACATCCATAATACACACATTTCTTTTGGTGCACTGCTTTTTTTCTTCTTCTTTTTTTTATTTATTGCAATATAATTAACATTGGTATACGGAAAGTCTTCATAGCGCTTCACTTTGTCCACATTTTTTTATGTTGCAGCCTTATTCCAAAATGGATTAAATTAATTGATTTCCTCAACATTCTACACACAATCCCCCATAATGACAATGTGAAAAAAGTTTTTGAAATTGTTGCAAATTTGTTAAAAATAAAAAACCTAAAAATCAGATGTACATCAGTATTCACAGCTTTTGCTCAATACTTTGTTGATGCATTTTTGGAGTCTTTTTGAATATGATGCCACAAGCTTGGCACACCTGTCTTTGGGGATATTTGCCCATTCCTCTTTGCAGTACCTCTCAAGCTCTATCAGGTTGGATGGGAAGCGACGGTGTACAGCCATTTTCAGATCTCTCCAGAGATATTCAATAGGATTTAGGTCTGGGCTCTGGCTGGGCCACTCAAGGACATTCACCAAGTTGTTGTGAAGCCACTCCATTGATATTTTGGCGGTGTGCTTTGGGTCATTGTCCTGCTGGAAGATGAACTGTCGCCCCAGTCTGAGGTCAAGAGCACTCTGAAGCAGGTTTTCATTCAGGATGTCTCTGTACATTGCTGCATTCATCTTTCCCTCTATCCTGACTAGTCTTCCAGTTCCTGCTGCTGAAAAACATCCCCACAGCATGATGCTGCCACCACCATGCTTCACTGTAGGGATGGTATTAGCCTGGTGATGAGCGGTGCATGGTTTTCTCCAAACGTAACGCCTGACATTCACTCCAAAGAGTTAAATTTTAGTCTCATCAGACCAGAGAATTTTGTTTCTGATGCCTTTTGGCATATTTCAGGCGGTCTGCTATGTTCCCTTTACTAAGCAGTGGCTTCCGTCTGGCCACTCTACCAAACAGGCCTGATTGGTGTATGGCTGCAGAGATGGTTGTCCTTCTGTAACGTTCACAGAAGAACGCTGGAGCTCAGACAGAGTGACCGTCGGGTTATTAATCACCTCCCTGACTAAGGCCCTTCTCCCCCGATCACTCAGTTTAGATGGCCGGCCAGCTCTAGGAAGAGTCCTGGTGGCTCCAAACATCTTCCACTTACAGATGATGGAGGCCACTGTGCTCATTGGAACTTTCAGAGCAGCAGAAATTTTTCTGTAAACTTCCCTAGTCTTGTGCCTCGAGACAATCCTGTCTCGGAGGTCTACAGACAATTCCTTTGTCTTCATGCTTGGGTTGTGCTTTGACATGCACTGTCAACCCTGGGACCTTATATAGACAGCTGTATGCCTTTTCAAATCATGTCTAATCAACTGAATTGACCACAGGTGAACTCCAATGAAGCTGCTGAAACATCACAAGAATGATCAGTGGAAACAGAATGTACCTGAGCTCAATTTAGAACTTCACGACAAAGGCTGTGGATACTGATGTACATCTGATTTTTCAGCTTTTTTATTTTTAATAAGTTTGCAACAATTTCAAAAACTCTTTTTTCACATTGTCATTATGGGGGATTGTGTGTAGATTTCTGAGGAAATAAAGTGAATCCATTTTAAAATAAGGCTGTAACATAAAAAAATGTGGAAAAAGTGAAGCACTATGAATACTTTTCGGATGCTCTGTATGAATGAAATGCAACTAGACAAACTGGGAGTGGGCTGGTTATAGAGTACAAAACAAAGACAGAGATGCCGACACGGAACGCACCTGCGAACTTAGGGCTGGGCGATATTGCAAAACACATTATTACGATATCGTGTTTCATACCATTCGATATCAATAATTATTGAATACTTTTTAACAATACATTTGGGAATATTAGGATTTTTTTTATTTAACCACTTCATTTTAATTTACCAACAGTAGTAAGGCAAATAGTTTAAATAGTCAAAAACTAAAATATTTAAACTAAATATCTGATCTCTTTATAATAAAATAAACATAAGTGTTAAAGTAACTCTTAAACTTGATAAATAAAATGTTACAAAGTGTGTGCAACGGCAAAGTGCAAATACTGAACAATCAAAGCAAACCTTAAGGTGTGAATAATAATGAAACTCTGTAAACAACACAAATTATGATCATCAAATCTGAGCTTTCAAGTAAAGGAATCAGCCATCATTATTTAAATACATACTGAAACCTTACAAAATGTGAAGTTCAATGACTATATTACCCCCTATGCTAAAAACTCTTTCAGATGGGTTGCTCAGGGCCGCTGCTGGCCAAAAGGTTGCCCTAAGCAAAATCGTACTGTGGTTTCCCCACACAAACACACAAACATATATATTTAAACATGTATTTATATATATATATGCATATAAACACTCAAAATTATGCTCAAAATATTTACATTATAAATTATTAATAAAATATTTACATAAAAAAAACAATGACATGTCTTTTGCAGAAGTGTTTCTAAATTCAAACATTTACAAAAGATAAGGAATAAAACCCTTTCTGTACGTGCATAGCTGGTAGATAGACAGTCCTTGCAACACCAAGTCTGTACCTGCGCAGCTGCTGGTGCCTGTGCTGGATCAGGCCAACTCATCTTCTTTTGTGAGAAATTTACAATGCAGAAAAAAATAGTAATTTAAAGAAAAACTCATGACATACCTTTGGGCTAGTCAAGCACTCTTCATAATGTTTACAAACTACAACCAAAATGTGGATTTACAAAAACTGACCCTTAGGCCCAATCCCAATTCTACCCCTTAGCCCTTCCCCTTACCCATACCCCTCGTTTTGCGCTTTCCCGTGAAGGGGGTAGGGGTGTCCTAATTCTCTTTAGCTTGAAGGCGTAGGGCTAAGGGGAAGGGGTAGATACCCCTTCGAACGGACCACACTCGAAACCAAGGGGTAAGAAAATTTTCCAGAATACACCAGCCACAATGGCAGAATAGGAAGGAGATCCACAAATTAGTATTTGTCATTATTACGAATTTTTACAACAACCAAACACATGTTTTAATATATTCATAACCGCGTTCGCATTTTACCGTCATGCTTTAAAAAAACCCGGCTAAATTTGGCTATCTATAATCCCTAATAATAACTGCTGTACAGCAGTCCCACAACATTCTGACTCTCGATGACACTCAAATACCCTGACTTGCAATATGAGTGATGACACAACAGCAATATAAGAGCCCATATGCTGTATTTTTGCTCCTTAAGACACCCACGCTGACTTTTTCTACATTAAAATGTTAATATGTTGTATTTTGAAACTACATAACATCACTGCATTGTACAATGTGGCTTTTTTTTACAAGCATATTCAAATGTATTTTGAGGCACAAAATCAGTGTATTGCTTAAGTAGGCTTCTTCTACATTCAGACACATTCATGTGTTCTGTTTTAAACTGTGTAACAGTTAGGGATGCACCGATTATAGATTTTGGTTGTACGATTATAGTCTGAAGAATAATCATGGTTTCACGGTTATCACCATTATTATGCATTTATTAAATTTAAAACACGACTAGTTTAGAAAATCACAAGAAAACTGCTTCTATTTTAAAGTGTTGTTTATTGCTGCTCAGTAACCAAATACAGCACAAAATATTAATAAAACACAAACAATAGTCCATTTCTCTATTTGGACTTAAAAAGAAATGAAAAAGTTTTTGATTTATGATACAATGAAAATAAATGACAGAACAATGAAGAAATACATAAAAATAAGAATAAATAAAAAATAGTATTTGTCTAATGTTAATTTAAACTCTATATTAGCTAAGAATTTAAATGAACTGTTGTTATCATCCGCGTTCATAATCATTTTAATTATTTTTAGTAATTCATCTAACATACTGTATTGTTTACATTGCACTGAAAGCCACGCACAACTCTCACAGCTACAGCCTGAGATAATTTCTACTGTGTGCCGCACCTGCAGGGCGCGAGTGCATCGGTCCGCTTGCGACCCGTGCGCGCACCAGTTTTAATATGCGTGCTATCCATTGGAAATAATGTACTTGCGTGCGGAAAAGACGCAATATGTCAACGGCTTGCTGCTATAGTTAATCCAATGTGCGTGTGTATTGGCATAACTTTGCTTAGTTGCTGCAGCTTTTTTCCATGCAACAGAAATGCGCCATTGAGAAGCCTTTAATAAATAAAAGCAGGGTTAATAGTGAAATCGGCTAATCATTGCATCCCTATTAACGATATCAGTGCATTGTACAAAAGTCCTTTTCTACATACATATGCAAATGTTTTCGCCTGCTCGCGCCACTCACTTACGCCCCATTCACACGGGGCGTAACGCTTCCAATTCACTTTGAATGGGTGACGTCAGGCGTTGCCGAACTGCATTGTGGATCCGTCGGCGCCGCTTCAGAGGCGTTGCTCGCTGCAGAAGTTGGGACTTGCTCAACTTTTCAAGCGCCGACAGAAGCGTCAGCCAATCAGATCGCTCTATGCAAATGCACCAGCTCAGACAGTGGCCTATTGCTGACTAATTTCATTGGCTGACGCTGCTATGACGATCGCGTCAGCCCCAACTTCAGACACGCCATCTGTCAAGCGTTGACGCTGAAACCCCGTGTAAATGGGCCATTAATGTCAGGTGACTCGCGCTCTGCGCAGCCTTTAACTGCAGCTCGTGCTGTATTGAACAGACGCACGTCACTTCATAACTATAGCGGCCGTTTTTCGACTGAACTAGATTTATTTTTGATGTTATGGTCACACTATTATGAGGGCCGGAACAAATTGCCTCGGGGGCCGGGTTCGGCCCGCAGTCCGCCAATTAATAGCCCTGCCCTAAGCTTATTGGGATTGCTTCATTTCAATAAAACTATAGCGCTTCATACCGAAACAACATACCAAATCTTTTTCTATTGATATTGACAACGGTTCGATCAATAAATATTGATACAGATCTTATCGCCCAGCCCTAGTAATAATGTTAATTATTATTATTATTATTATTATTATGTTTTTTTTACCTGATTTAAGGCAAGTGTCTTGCCTTAAAAACACAAGCATCAAGGTGACAGAGTCTCATAAAAGCTGCCCACTCAACAGAAGGACAGAAATGATGCCAGTCACTCTAGGCAGTGCCAGCAGGTTCATCTCTCTCTCGCTCTCATATTCTCTCTTTTCATTCTCATTCTCATTCTCTTTCTCTCCCTCTTCTCTCTCTCTCTCTCTCTCTCTCTCTCTCTCTCCCTCTTCTCTCTCTCTGTCTCTCTCTCTCTCTCTCCCTCTTCTCTCTCTCTCTTTCGCTCCCTCTTCTCTCTCTCTCTCTCCCTCTTCTCTCTCTCTCTCTCTCTCTCTCTCTCTCTCTCTCTCTCTCTCTCTCTCTCTCTCTCCCTCTTCTCTCTCTCCCTCTTCTCTCTCTCTCTCTCTCTCTCTCTCTCTCTCTCTCTCTCTCTCTCTCTCTCTCTCTCTCTCTCTCTCTCTCTCTCTCTGCACTGTGAATCAGCATCTTTTCCACTGTTTCTCCTGCCGAGTGTATGTGTGTATTTGTAACTCAGGTTAGATGTGCAGTGAACTCTCCGCCAGCCGGTGTGTGTGTGTGTGTGATGGTCAAATGGTGATTGGCTGATGGCGGTCGGCATGTTGGCGTCGGGTCTGTTTTGCACTCATGTTGTGATGTCTGTGGCTCAGCCTCACTTTCTGCTCCGTTTGTTTGCCGCTCCGCAGGTCCCCAAAACTGTGTCTGAAACGCCCGCCGTCGCCACCGTCTCTGAGGATGAGGACGAGGAAGAGGATGAAGCCACGCCGCCGCCCGTCATCGCCCCCCGGCCTGAACACACCAAATCTGTAAGTGCTTCTCTGTTAGTACTTTTGCAGTTATAATAATAATGAGCATAAAATAAGATGCAAAGACAAACCGTCATACTTTTGTGTTTAACCCTTGTGTGCTGTTCACTCTGGGATGATTTTGAGGATTAATTTGGCCACAACTTTCTCTGTTTTTCAGCAAATAGAATGATTTTTGCTGACAAATCTTATTTTGACACATATTTTGGGAAAATGTTTTGAAAATGTTCAAAAACTCAACAATACACTCTGGGCAGATTGACTACCCTTTCATTATGTTTGGGGCTGTTTTTGCCCCATTGACTTCCATTATAATCACATTGTCTGATTGCAAAGCCATGCAGTGCTTCCCCACACATAGGCTTTTCTTGGGTGCGCCGCCCAGGTGTGTTAACAGCTGCCCAAGTATATTTAGTACCACGTTGTTTTTTTCTATTATTATCATCCTTTTACACTATTTTGTATCCACCTAATATAACCAAACATCCGCGATCGATTAAGTAGTGAAAAAACCTCTCTCATTTACCCGTTTCATTCTGTGTGCGCAAGACCTCTCAACACTCCCACAGACAGTCTCACGTGATCTGCCCGTGTCATGAGAAATCGAGTCCCCCCTGACAATTGGGTCTGCCTAGGACCCTGGGTGATCCTATTGGTTCACTGGAGTTGTATTAGGTATAGTTTATAGCGCCTTAGTAATATATATATATATATAGAAGGATACGCAATGACCCAAAAGCCCCAATCAGGTAGCGAATCTCAGCAGCCACGCCTCCGTTTTCAGATGTCTCCGTTTTCCCCCATCCACACTGAGACGGAGCAGCAGCGTTATAGAATAAAAACGGCCTCTCCAGTGTTTCCAAAACGCTCCGTTTTGGGGGCTCGAAAACTCCGGCGTAGTGTGGACGGATGCCGTAACCGTAGCAAAACTTATGCGTTTTAAAACGAAAACGCATTAGTGTAAACGGGACCCCAGACAAACAATGTCGATCTGTACAGGTCCACCTTTTCATGCGATTCCCCAAAGATCCAGGAGACCCCTCGAACACAATCGCTTGTGAAGTTGCCTGGCCCACCATGTCCAAAATTACTTCATGCCACAGTCTTTTAATGTCTTCACCATAGACTGTAAAAGATATGGACGTAGTATCCGTGACGTCCCCCATAGGTTTATGAAGAACCCAAAAGAAGCTAATAGAAGGCGGGGCCGACCGTCGCCATTTTGTTCGCGAGTCATCGCACCAACCCCGGGCATACCATACAAGGGCAAAGAGGCGGAGTGTGAGCGGATCTACAGACGCCCTGCTTAGACGGGCTTTCCTAAGGGAGAAACGCTTAATACTTCATCACCTGCGACTCGTTTGTGTTCTGACCACATGTGCTTGGTTGTACACTATATCAATAAAGTGTTTAGACTTTTAAAAACACTGTTTCATAAGCAATTACATTGCATTACACATTGAGCCACTAAGCATTGTGCTTATGACGTTTTTCAAAAGGAGGAAAGCGAATTACATCCAAAAACTTCAGATATAGTCTGTGTTAGTAAATGCAAGGCTAATACGCTTATTTCACGCGACCGCCATTTTAGAACACGAAAGCGAGGCTGCGGTGGGAAGAAAGCCGGAAGTATAGGATCAGCACTGTAAACATTGCAACAATATGCTGTGTACTATAAACTTCTAGCTGTTGCTGCGACTTCAAAATGCAAAAATGGTGTAAACATCACTTTAATATCATTCAGTTCAGTTTAATATAAACAATTAAAAGCATATTAGGCATCAAACAACATCATAATCTCTTTAAGAGTAACCCGCTTAAGTGTCCTCCTAGGCTTCAGTCCAGGGCAGCAGGTAAACACCGTGGGGACGCTTCTCTGCTTCAGCCTATGTAACCCTGTGAGTGATAAAACAGTGCAGTCCTCTGTAGCACATCTTCGTGTTGTCTTTAACAGTGTTGTCCCGGTACTGAAGTTTTAAAAACGTCAATTTCCCGCTAACATTTACGCGCCGCTGAGCGCGCTCATAAACACAGCTGATTTGCCGTAGTATTCACCAGTGCTCAACAAAATGACTAAAGGTTATCAGCTCGCTGCTCTTCACAGATTGAACACACACATAGACGGATATTGGAGCGTTTAAAAGCCGTGAAGATCAGCGGATTCATCAACGGATCGCTCGTCTGTGTTTGCACTCAGTAAACAGCAGTGCTGGTGAGTTTGGTGAACTGATGACCTTTACAGCCAATCAGAGTGACTTCTGTTGAGCACGTGAACACAATGGCCAATCAGCGCTGTTTAAGAACTCCATGAACAGTGTCTTAAATGTTAACGAGAAATTGGCGTTTTTTTACATTTCATTACGGAAATTTTGTATCGTGACTAGTCTAATATAGATAAAGACTCAGTTCATTAACTTGAGTTTGATGAATGGCATCTAAAATGTGTGTTTGGGAAAGAAAACGTTAGCTAACTAGTGCCATTTCCCTTAACTCAGCTGAAAATGAGGTCAAATATCCCTTTTTATTTTCACTATTCATTCAGAACGGACCTTAGGGTCACTCGGAAGGCGCTGAAATCATAAATTTGTGTCACTTTCTCTTCGCTGATAAGATATACAGCCAGGTACACAATATTCCTGTGTGACTCAGCCTATACTTCCGGGTTTCTTCCCACCGCAGCCTCGATTTCGCTGTTAATAATGGCGGCCGCGTGAAATCAGTCTATTATGAAGTCCAGGCAGAACACTGTATGACAACGCTTCAGATGACTGTTCTAGAGCCTACAGCTAATCAGTCTGTCAGATTCTGGAGTACATTACAGGTCTAAAGAACATTATAAATGATAAATGATCTTAAATAAAACAAATACATTCATAAAGATGGTATATAATGATATATTTCACTCACCTGGGAAATGGAGGCCACGTGAATGGCTTGTGAGGACAATTAAGTGCACACAGCATGCCATAGCATCTGATAATTGTAGGAAATAATTCCAAAAGGCAGCTGACTGTGTAAAGTCACATAAAACAACACAAAAATACGATGAATATGCCGAGTTCAGCAGCTAATCAGCCGTAATCAGCTGAGGTGAAGTGACGGCGACCAGCGAGACCTAGCTGTCACTCAAGTGGCCACGCCCTTAATTATGCAAACTTCATATAACCTAATATAAAGGAAACGGATGAGTTATAAAAAAAATTCACCCCCCTCACAGTTGTCACGAAGGGTAATATTAGCTATATGAACCAAAATCGTTCTTTGTAACAGGCTGTAAACACTTTTTTTTCTGCTGTAAAGTTGGCCATTCTAACAGTGGGCTCAATAGAAATTTGCTCTATTATGGAGCCAGGACTAGTGGAATTTCGATGAATTGCAGTTTCAGTTACTCCGTATTGGCTTCCCGAGGGAGAGTGGGAGGTTGCCGCTTGGTCTTCACACACTCGTCAAAACCAACAGCTCTCCAGCCATGCACCTTTCTTTTCTTCTTTCTTCCCAATTCTTTGCCACCAACGCACACACACCCCACACACACACACAAAAAAACTCCCTTTCTCTTGCCTTTTCTCCCTCTTTTATTTCTTCCTATTCCCTACCTGAGCTTCCGCTTCCTCCCGGAGGTATTGTTTGGAAACTTCAGGAAGGGCCAGTCAGACCAGTGCCTCCTAGTGGCACTTAGAAAGATTTTGGAAAGGCAACTCGTCTCGCCACAATGTGCTGTTTGTGTTTGTTCACTAAATCACGCATGCGCAGTATTATCGGTTCATCGCTTCTCAAATTTGATCTCAGTGTAATGTTACTGTTCCAATAACCGAATGAGAGTATATATTGGATTATTTTGAGTCAGAGGTGGGTATTAGGCTTGTTAAAAAGTAAGTAGTTTGTGGATAAGTGCTTACTGGAGACGCAAATGGTTTCAAATGATTCAGTTCGTTTTGGTGAACTATTTCAACCGGTTCACTTAGAAGATCCGGTTTAAAAAGATTCGTTCGGTGGTGGGGTGGTTAGTGCGTCGACACATGCACTCCGGTGCTCACGGCGACCTGAGTTCGATTCCGCCTCGCGGTCCTGTGCCGATCCTTCTCCTCTCTCTGCTCCCCATGCTTCCCTGTCAATGCTCTCTATTGTCTTATCGAATAAGGGTGAAAACCTCAAAAAAATAATTATTAAAAAATAAATACATAAATAAAAAAAAAAGATTCGTTCGCAATCGTGATGCAGAAATAAAACCCATTATTAGTTTTAAGTGCCTGTAAAGCCTGGTTTATACTTCTACGTCAAGTGATCGGCGTGACCCACGGTGCAAGCCTCACGCGTAGTCGTGCATTTATACTTCTGCACGCTGTTTCTGTTTCTCTGCAATAACACTTCCGAAACACTAGCTGGCAGTAGATGTTTATGGTTCTCTGTGTCAAGTTTCTTCGCTGGTGTTTTGTTTTTTCTGAACACTTCCTTAATGTACAAGTGGCTCAAATTCGCTCATTTTGAGGCGGGACGTGCAACAACTTTAATCATAAGGTAAACACAAAACAACAGTTTGCTTTCGGAGCTCCTTCACGGGACTCTACACTTGTAAACACTCGCTGCATCGGGCGCGCGGCTCTCACCTCCGCCCACACTCGTCAGCGCTACCAAGCCGGCCAATCACAGAGCTTGCGCTTACGCATACGCATTAAATTTTTTGAGAGGTGCACGTCAACGTCGCCGACGGCCATGGCGAGGGGCTATGCGTCCGCGCATAGGCTGCACCGTAGCATACGCGTGCGTTTGACGCAGAAGTATAAATCGCCGTTCATGCTGTCACCGTGCTGCTGTCATGTCCACTCGTTGTTTTTGTCGCGGGAGCAACAGCGAGGACTGACTGAAGGAGAACCGGCTCGATCTGACCAATGGCAGCAGGATTACAGAGGTGTTAAAGGGTCAAACACCTGCAGCGCGAATTAGATTTACTTCTAAACGGCTTACAGTAAGATTATGTATTAAATACATTCACAAATACGAAAACGAACTATGTTTTTGCTATAATTTTAGTTAGTTTCAGTTAGTTTTGTATGTACACAATACAGTTTCAGTTAGTTCTAGTTTTTTTATAAAACTCTCGTTTTTATTTTTATAACAGTTTACGACAATTATTTAAAATTTTAGTTTTCGTTTTTTTGTTCGCTTTCCTTAACTATAATAACGTTTATCGCGATGACATATGATGACGTGTGCAGGTGCTGTAGTGCTGTCCCATTTCTTAGGGGTAAATTTTGAAGCCCTTCACACTCTGTTTTAAGGGCCAAGGGGAAAGGGTAAGGGTGCAAAAATAGAATTGGGATTGGGCCTAAGTGTCCTAACTTCACTCAACACGCTATAAAGGGTATCTTTTTCTCTGGAATCTTGTCGCGTGTAGGTTTTATATTTTTTAAATATACTTTTACGTTTCTGTTTTAGTTTTTTGTTTAGTTAAGTGCTTTTTAGTAGTAGTATTAGTATACTTTTTTATTTAGTTGTAGTTTAGTTTGGGTTTTATTTATTTTAAGTTGGTGTTTACATATTGTTTGCCGTTTTTTATTTGTGGATTTAAATGTTTTTATTTGTATTTTTTAAATTGTTTGATTGTTGGTTTATTGTGTCGCTAAGCCGAATGGTGGACTGTGTTTTAAAGGGTTCCCAGAGCCTTGCTAAAGTGTTCAGAGTAACTGTGTGGAGGGCAATATCACTGCGATTTGAGTATTATTTATAAATATTAAAGTTTATCATTAATATTTTTAATTTTAGTGAGTTTAGTATTTATTAATTTGATATTTTGTAGGGTGACACGATGGCTCAGGGGTTAGCAGTGTCGCCTCACAGCAAGAAGGTCGCTGGTTCAAGCCCCGGCTGGGTCAGTTGGCATTTTCTGTGTTGAGTTTGCATGGTCTCCCCGTGTTGGTGTGGGTTTCCATCGGGTGCTCTGGTTTCGCCCCACAGTCCAAACACATGCACTACAGGTGAATTGATGAAACTAAATTGGCCGTAGTTTATGCGTATGTGTGTGAATGAGTGTGTATGGGTGTTTCCCTAGTACTGGGTTGCAGCTGGAAGGGCATCCGCTGTGTAAAACATATGCTGGATAAGTTGGTGGTTCATTCCACTGTGGCGACCCCTGATAAATTAAGGGACTAAGCCGAAGGAAAATGAATGAATGATTCATTCAGAGTGTTTGCTGCAGGCAGTTAGTGTAGAGTGGCTGTTTTGTTTGGTTGTTAAAAATGATTCTTCAAGCATTTTTCAGTGTGTATGTACAGTGTGTGTGTGTGTGTGTGTGTGTGTGTGTGTGTGTGTGTGTGTGTGTGGTCTGCTGTTGTACGTCACTCAGGTCTGTAGTCTGCTATAATGAGTTGTGTCTGCAGACGCCTTCAAGCTAAGCTGTAATTACAGAATAGATATGCATGTGTTCAGAGTGCTGCTAGGTGCGTGCATGTTTATTACTGAGGACAGGAGTGTGTGTGTGTTTTTGTGTCTGTCTGTCTGTTTGTTTGTTTATTTGTGTGTGGGTGTGTGTGGGTCTTGGTATGTGTTTGTTTTTCTGAGTGTGTCTGCTTGTGCATTTGTGTGTGTGTGTGTGTGTGTTTTGTCTCCGTCTCTGTGAGTGTTTGTGTGTGTTTGACTGTGTGTGCAGTTGTCTGTGTTTGTGTGCATGTTTGTTAGTGTGTGTGTGTTGTGTGTGTGTTGTGTATCTGTTTGTTTGTTTGTTTGTTTGTGTGTCTTTGTGTGTATGTTTGTTAGTGTGTGTCTGTGTGTTGTTTCTGTTGTGTGTGTGTGTGTGTATCTGTTTGTTTGTGTGTCTTTTTTGTCTGTGTTTGTGTATGTTTGTTAGTGTGTGTTGTGTGTGTGTGTGTGTATCTGTTTGTTTGTTTGTTTGTGTGTTTTTGTCTGTCTTTGTGTGTATGTTTGTTAGTGTGTGTGTATGTGTGTGTGTCTTGTGCGTGTGTGTGTGTGTATCTGTTTGTTTGTTTGTTTGTGTGTCTTTTTTGTCTGTGTTTGTGTGTATGTTTGTTAGTGTGTGTGTCTGTGTATGTGTGTGTGTTGTGTGATGTGTGTGTGTGTATGTGTATCTGTTTGTTTGTTTGTGTGTCTTTTTTGTCTGTGTTTGTGTGTATGTTTGTTAGTGTGTGTGTATGTGTGTGTGTGTGTTGTGTGTGCGTGTATCTGTTGTTTGTGTGTCTTTTTGTTTGTCTGTTTGTTTGTATGTCTGTATGTGTTTGTTGTGTGCGTGTATGCGTTTTTTTTCTGAGTGTGTCTGCTTGTGCATTTGCGTGTGTGTTTGTGTGTGTGTGTGTGTGTGTGTATTTGTTTTTGTGTGTGTGTTTGTCTCTGTGTCTGTGTTTGTTTCTTCTGAGTGCGTGTGTTTATATCTGCGTGTGCATTTGCGTGTGTGTGTGTGTGTTTGTGTCTCTCTGTATGTCTGCGTGTGGATTTGTCTGTGAGTGTGTGTGTGCGCGCGTGAGTGTGTGTGCGTGTGTGAGTGTGTGTGTGTGTGTGTCCTCCTCTTGATGTGTCTGCTTCTGCTGGTTTAGAGGCTCTGGATGATTAAAGTTGCTCCATCAGCTCTGCTGTGTGTTGTTTGGTGAGCTGTGAAGAGTTTCACCCTCATTAGATCAGCCTTTAAACCTGAGGAGATCAGTGCTGTCCTGTAATGTCTTCAAACACACACACACACACACACACACACACACACACACACACACACACACACACACACACACACACACACACGTACAGCTATCTTTATGGGGACTTCCTATTTTTATTTTATGTTTTATTTTTTTTATTTTTATTTTTATTATTATTTTTTTGTTTTATTTTATGAAACTTTCAATGTTACAATTATGGGGCGTCACAGTGGCTCAGTGGTTAGCACGATCGCCTCACAGCAAGAAGTTCTCCCCGTGTTGGCGTGGGTTTCCTCCAGGTGCTCCGGTTTCCCCCACAGTCCAAACACATGCGCTATAGGGGAATTGATGAAACTAAATTGGCCGTAGTGTATGAGTGTGTGTGTGTGTGAATGGGTGTTTCCCAGAACTGGGTTGCAGCTGGAAGGGCATCCGCTGTGTAAAACATATGCTGGATAAGTTGGCGGTTCATTCCGCTGTGGCGACCCCTGATTAATAAAGGGACTGAGTGGAAGGAAAACGAATGTTACAATTATTTTATTTGATATTTTATTCTGATTATTAATTCTAGCACACTTTTCTCCGCCCCGCAGATCTACACCCGCTCCGTCATCGAGCCACTTCCTCCTCCGCTCTCCACCAAAGACGCCGCAACTTCACCGATCACTAACGCAGCCGGAGACGGAGGATCTTCCAGCCCAGCGCCTTCATCAAACGCAAACACCACCAACACCACAAACACCACCAACACCACCTCCAGCACCTCCAGCAGCGCCGCCTCCAGCACCAACGCTCCATCCACTCCACAGACCACAGACAAGAGCCGCAAGAAGAAGATGAGCGACGAGGAGATTCTGGAGAAACTCAGTGAGTGTTTACATGCACAGACACACAGAAGAAAAGATTCCAGCGTTTAGATGCACAGAAGAAACACACAAGACAGGCAATAAACATCAGTCTGATAATCATACATGAATGAGCTCTCTGAAATGCTAATAGTAATCACAAAATCTTTCATGCAAAATATATATAATAATAAATGGGTAACACTTGAAAATAATGGTCTATTAGTTCATGTTGCCGGCCACTAGCTCTCTGCAACTCTCACATGGTCGCCCACTGAAGCTAAGCAGGACTCTGCCTTGTCAGTACCTGGATGGGAGACCACATGGGAAAGCTACTGTAGGTTGCTGCCCAAAGTGGTGCTAGTGATGCCAGCAGGGGGCGCTCAACCTGCAGTTTGTGTGGGTCTTAGCGCTCCAGTACATTGATGAGGACTCTATACTGCTCAGTGAGCGCCGACTTTTGGATGAGACGTTAAACCGAGGTCCAGTCGCTCTGTGGTCATTAAAAATCCCAGGATGGGAAAGAGCAGTGGTTTAATCCTGGCATTCTGACCAAATTTGCCCACTGGCCTCTCCATCATGGCCTCCTTAACATCCCCATATCATAATTGGCTTCATCACACTGTCTCCTCTCCACCAATCAGCTGGTGTGCGGTCTGGTGCAATATGGCTGCCGTCTCGTCATCCGGGTGGATGCTGCACACTGGTGTTGGATGAGGAGATCTCCCGCAGTGTGTAACTGTACGTTCACACCGAAAGCAGCGAGAGCGTCAAAGGTCGCTCTGGCCGCCCTGGCGACAACGCTGTCTGCCTTGAGCTCCGGCGGCGAGAGCGTCAAAATTCGCTACATTGATCTCGTATTTAAAGGAGCCGTTGCTGCATATCATATCAGTAACGCTCCCGCATAAAACATGCTTTCTAGCGTGAAGGTGTCGCACACTTATTATCAAATTCACTTAACTACGGAAGATCTAGTAGCATGTGGTGTGGCTTTGCTCCACTATGTGTCCATAAGCCTGAAATATCCTGAAGCAGCAATACTGTTTTGTATTGTGGCATGAAATTCCCGCTTTTTTTAAAGAAAAAAAAATATATATAACATTAATGCACATCAGTAACTCGCCAGTAACTTTTTTAATGTATGTTCCTGTAAGAAAACATTGCAAATAATTGGAAATCCAGCGACCGCAATAATCAAACCCTTGGGAACAACTGTGGTCAGAACCAAAGTTCACAGTGACTGTGTTCTCTGAACTTCCACACTGTGATTGCTTGCCGCCGAACTGCGTCATAGCTCATTACCATAAAGTTGACTTGATTTCAACTCTCCTTGACGCCCACACCGGCGAAGACGCGCCGCGCTGCTCCTCACTGGTTATCGCCGTCGGCTCTCATTGAAAATGAATGACTTCCGGCTACTTTGACGCTCTCGCCGCTTTCGGTGTGAACGTACAGTTATGCCCTTTGAGTGTCCAGAAAAGCGCTATATAAATGTAAGGAATTATTATTATTATTATTAATGTATTTACTAACATGCACAATTAGTAATGCATTTATTACAACATTTATTAAACTTATTTAAAACTCTCTGTACCCGGTACCAGGTCTGTGACATCATTTACTTTCACATTCTTTAAAATTTAAAGAACCCCCATAAGTGGTTCCGTTCTGTCATCAGTTGGAATAGATTAACTTTTGCATAGATTTTGATAGAGACATTTTTCTTTTTCCCTATGATTACTGACATGTGCATAAACCACCAAAATGGATTACAGCAACCTAAATCATGCAGAACCTAAAAGGTACACTTTCAAATTTGAGTTTACAAAAAAAACGCCTCTTTTTTGGAGGGCTTTATTACAACACAGACAACATATACAATTCTTTTAATCACTTTCAACAGTGTTTTATGAAAAGGGTTTTCTTTAAAATGATACCAAACCTTTGCATTTACACCTCTGCACGTGGATTTGGGAAGCTTTTGTATTTAGGTAGGCAAAATAAGTTGAATTAAATAGCGTTAGTTCATGTTAACTCACGGTGCATTGACTAATGTTTACAAACACTAACTTTTGGATGTGAATGCATTAGTTAATGTGGAACTATGATTAATAAATGCTGAACAAGATTATTTATACTTAATGAATGTTAGTAAATATACTTATATATAAAAATATACTTCGCTAATGTTAGTAAATACATGATTAACTAATGGATTGTTACTCTAAAGTGTTACCAATAAATGTACACACGAAAAACTATTAATATTATTATTATATAATAGAAAATTATTATTATATAAAAAGTTATAAATAAAATATTTTTCATTATAGATATGTTATTACTATTATTAATATATTGTTATTATTGATAATAATAATAATAATAATTATTATTATTATTATTATTATTATCATTATTTATTATCATTATTATTATTTAAAAAAATTTAAACACAAAAAAATTAATAAACTAATAATAATAATAATAATAAAGCATTAATTATACTGCACTTTTCTTTCACCCGAAGTGTTACATCAAGATTAATACAGAAGAGAAATCATAACAAAATAAACTCAAACAATAAAAGTAAATAATATTACAGTAAAATAATACAATTAAAAATATTATGATTAATTAATATTTTGTATTAAGATTAAATTATATATATATATTTAAATTTACTTATATTAAATTAAATAATATTAAATATTTTAATATGTAGAAATACACTCAAAACTCATTCATTCATTAATTTTCCTTCAGCTTAGTCCCTTTATTTATCAGGGGCCACCACAGCGGAACGAACCGCAAACGATTCCAGCATATGTTTTACATAGCAGATGCCCTTCCAGCTGCAACCTATTACTGGGAAACACCCATACACACTCATTCTCACACACACGCACGCACGCACGCACACATACTCGTACCAATTTAGTTTCATCAATTCCCCTATAGCGCATGTGTTTGGACTGTGGAGGAAACTGGAGCACCCGGAGGAAACCCACGCTAACAATGGGAGAACATGCAAACTCCACACAGAAATGCCAACTGACCCAGCCGGGACTCAAACCAG